>QMFE01014553.1:0-14246 GCA_003314665.1 Tricholoma sp. MG77 | reverse complement strand
TAACCCCAAACAGCCCCCTCACATCCCAATTGGACAGGGAGGAGGGTAGTAGATGTCCTAAAATAATTGAAAAAAGTTAGTACATACATACTTGAAAAAGAAAGAGAAGGACAATGAAAATACTTAATTTACTTTGTATTGAGGGGCCTCAGGCTCCTCAACATGAGTCGACATAAGTTTGCTGTTTGCTGTTGATAGAGTGGCATGTGAGCAGTGTTGGCGGCTGTTGATGGAGGTGAACATTAGTTAAGTCATTCCAACCTGCCCTCATGCAACAAGTCACATGTTGTATTGATCCTGACACTTCAACTTCACATGCAATATCAACCAGGGTCTGACACATTCACATGGTCTTTCCCTTCCACTCCTACCACCATCATCGCCACACCATTGTAACCATGCATCCTGCCATCACTACAGTCAGCAGGTAGATACACGGTCATGTGATCTTGTGTTCATGTTAGGATACACATAGATACAGCTTGTCATCGTATACCACTGCTATAGAGTTGCGTTGCCTGTGCATTGGGCCTTTCAGCTTGCGTCTCCACACTGTTGCATAGAGACTGGACGCCTCCACTGTCAACCACAATCACAATCACAACCACGACAACCACACCCACTCCTATGCTAGAAAGAGCTGGCTGAAAATGACCCCTTTTGGACACTATGTGGCCCAAACAACGCAGTCATCGTTTGGGCCCTAAGTAAGTTTTTTTCTTCTTGTTTATATGTACCAACTAATTATTGTATCTCATTAATTTTTAGGCTTTGAACAGCTGGTAACGAGTTGTGAGACAGGTAATGCCCACCCATGACTGCACTATCCCCTCTTCTCCATTGAAATGGGATGCAAGGCTTGCATGAGGAACCACCCAGCAGATCAAAAAACCAGCCCACAAAACATCAATGATGTTTCTTGGGCCATATGTAAATTTTTTTCTTTCTCTTTACATTTTATTGTTACCAACTAAAGTTACTACTTCCAGCCATTGCTGACAACAGTGATGACCCCACCTCCCTACCACTACCACGAGCTCCTGCTCATGGGGTGGGCTGGGTGGTATGAAACTAACACCTGCCACCACCATTGCAAGCCCCTGCTTGCAAGGTGGATCGTGGGTGCTCGACAACAACCCACAGGGATACAACAATGGGGGGTGCAGAGGAAGCCAAAGCAGCACAACAATGGGAGGGGGAGGACAAGGGACAAGGGAGGGCAAGCACATAGAGAATGACAGGCAACCAGAAAACAGGAGGGCAGGACACAACAATGGGAGGAGGGGAAGGACAACACAGGATGATGGGCCCAAACAACAACTATTGTTTGGGCCCAGGTAATTTTTCTTATCTTTGTTTCTTAGTTTTTGTGTAAAATAATTTATGTTTTATTATTTACATGGTTAGTTTAGATGCAATAATTTATATACTTCAAAACCTGTGTGAGACTGACAGTATGGGTATGGGTTTGTAACAAATTGGTTGAAAATTCACTACTAAAAATATGAAACTGATAATAAAACTATACAAAGTGGATGAAAAATTGCCATTCTTTCACTCTGAAAAAATATAGCCTGGACAGAGGGTTGTTTTTTGCCCTTGATGGGATGAAAACCATTCCATAATCAGAGGGTGTCTCACAGTGTGAATTACCCCATTGGGAGGATGGAAGTCATCCCCAGGGATGAATTCAATGGGGTATGAATACAGACAAATTTTGAGGTGTTTTCAACACCTTAACTCATCCCTTCCAAGGGGGAATTTTCACAACTTTTAAGGTATGTTTTTCTCCAAAAACCAGATGATTTTTATTCTTTTTCAATAGCTATAAAGGATGAAAATTAGCTGCATTTATGGACCTGTGCTTCCTTTTTTGCTGAAATGCAATAACCATGACAAATCTTGTACAAATCTCAAGTGTCTCCATCTTCTTTGCAAGGTTTTTATTGAGGCAGGTGTCCATACTGATATCTCTCTTCCTTGTCAATACACATTACTTCACTACATCACTGCAATCATGCTCCTTGGCCCCATTCCTCAATCACTCTCTCCTCAGCAGAATCCAACTGCTTGTTAGTCATGGCCCATATACAAATCAGACACCTTTTCACTAACTGGTTGGGTACTGGTTGGATCCCCAGGCAGTGTATAATGTGGAGAGGCATTGCAAATCTGTTACTGAATATAAGCATGTAGGACATGTAAAATTCAAAATAAAATGACTTGTTGAATTACAGCATGTAATTGGGCTTGAAAATGATATCAGTGAAGCACTAACATGGGGGGTTGAAAGATCATACATTGCCTCTCCAGTATTTTCAATACAGCAGACATTTCCATGTCAAGGCAATGCTTGACCATCTCAGGCATGGCCTCTTGAACCAAAAAGCAATATTCGTCTGGAAATAAACTTGAGCAAGGGAGTATTTGTGGAGAAGGTATAGCTTGCTGTAATTAGCTAACTCCACCAATGCCTTTGCACCTGTAACTTGGACATTTTGGTCAGTGGCATGAAGGAGGGCCATGATCTCAGGAATGACTGCATTAATTGTAGAGGAGAATTTGGCTTGAGCTTGCTGTCAGCAACATGCTATTAAGAATGTATGAAGATCCTACATTGTTGAGACATTTTCTTGAACAACTCCAGACCTTGTTTTTGGGCAGAAACATCATAGTCCTGGAGAAGTTTGAGTACCATCGAGATGGCCTCCTTAATCTCAGATGGAGACTCCGCTAATATCAACATCAACAAAGTTTCTTAAGTGCATCACAACATCTTACTCACCATGCCGAATAATATCACTCCTGTCTTGCTTGATCAACCATTTCTGCACACAACATGGAGAGAGATTGAAGTGTATTGATATGGTGAGAGGCTGAAATTTACGAACCACCACACTAGATTTGTCATTTAGCTTGAAGCAAGCATCCTCATATCTAGGCTTCTCTCTGGATCCCTGCAGAGTCAAATACATGGTAAACATTTGAAGGCTTCTGGCACGGTGCATACCTCAAGTACCATAAGCTCCAGAGGGGGGACAGTCTGCCCATCATTAATATGGAGCAGCACAACATAAAAAGACCTGTGTTTTGTGCAGGCTGACAAATCCTTATGCACACCTGGACACCATTCCATGTGATCATAAATCCTTGGTTTAACCCAGGACCAAAGTTGCCATGCATAACCTGTCGGGGAGGGAAGTGAAGGATGCACCAGCATCACCGTTCTAGAGTCACATTAGCAGCACAGCTGTGCAAAATTGCTCTAGCTTGCTCACCGAATTAATGGTGAGAATATATGGTCTTCATCCTGCTCATCAACTATGTGAGTTGCAAGAAACTTCGCCCACGAGGTGTCAAATTCGCCAGCTTTGTCTTGGAACTGATCTCCATAAAGGTCAATAAAGTCAATGAGTCTCTTAGCCTGGAAAACATGTCAGGTGTAGCTGTTGTATAGCACTGATCACCAGACCAAGTATGCACCGCTTTCAACAGCAATGATATGAATCTAGACATAATTAGTTTCACATAGAATCCCTCCTATCAACAACTGACTGCTTTTATCCGTTGAATGTTTGCACAGAGGTCTAAGTAGATGTGTTTCCCACACGTCACTAGCACTGCAGTTAAGAATTAGGATTGAGTAACCGATGCGGACATACCCATCCCATTATTTTGCCGCCGAAGATGTGAAATGCTGCCATAGGTTGTGTCCAATCTGTGCACCTAATCAGCTTGCTTGTCCATTCCTAAAACAAAAGGACAAAAAATCACGAAGGAGAGCGATAATGAGCAACACGAGTTTCGGTACGATTTCTGGATTAGATTTTCAGTCCACTGGTCATGCTTCAACGACTATAAAGACTAACTTGCGCCATTCTTTGATGATTGAGTCAATCATGGGTATGCATGCTACAATAGGGGTCAGCGTCGGAGAATGGTGTGGAGAACTATGTACAGCACCATCGAGTAGTGGTGGCCTATTATCTACATCCGCGATCGTGGATATGCAAAGCAGCCAATCACGCTTGATCTGGCTATCGTTGTCGTGACTGGAATCTAGTATGCAGATCAGTTACAGTCAGAGTAATGCCACCGAAGTTAGCAGCGACAACGAAATTACGAACATGGGTTTGATTTGTTGCCCATGAGAGTAGTGTCTGGTTTGTCCTCAGAGATTGTCATAATGAACTATTCAAACAAGAATTTAATGTAAAAATTATAACATGTACGTTATTTAGCACCCACACTGTTACCTGCACAAGGCCAACACTCTGAACGATTCAGGATCTTTAAAGTCCTCTTGGAACAGACACGAATGGGGAAGTACACAAAGACGACGTAGATTGGGTGGAGGTAGACTATTCGTCGTGTTTGATTAGTGCCAGCTGACAAGGATTAAGGATTAACAGAAGAAGGGCATACAACTATACTGATCATGAGGTTACAATGTTATACCGCTGGGTTCAGCCACTTGCGGCGATGACCGTTCTCGCGTGACACCTAAGGATACTACGCATTAGACGGTGTAAACATCAAATAGGATGACCCTCATGATGTTCTTGTTGTGTGCCGAGAGCAATCTCGAAAGACGACAATGATAACAATAAACAGAGCTTACAACAGAAAATCTACGAAGTCCTTCGCAGTATGTTGACTGGATTGTGAGTGTGATGCGGGTTGGGAATGTGTTGGGCTCAGATCTCAGTGGGTGTGGTGGCTTTATAGAATGAGTGTGGTCAAATTGGTTGTAGTTCAAGTTTGAACTCGTATTGATTGTCTACATGATCTGTGACTTCAAGCAATCAACCGGAGGTTCAAACGTTCAAGCTTCAAGCTCAACCGAAAGCTGCGCCGCTGCAAAAGTCTACTATGATACCTTCATCAAGTGGATTTTGCTCTGAAGATGAACTCATTGTGATGGACGAGGTTGACGACGCGTTTGGTGAGTGTTCACATCTCCCCCTTGACCTGAATCTTTGATACGTTCCTGACAGTTTCCGATCCTGACTCGTCCGACTCAGAAAATGATGATGATCTACTAGTAGGCGAAGATGATCAACACAGTGACGAAGACGACGATGGACGCGTTGGTCCAGGCCAAGATCATACCGAAAGGAAATTGAAGGTGATTTCGAGTGAGTTTCCTAGTCGGACAACCGCAAAGGAGTGCGCCGGTTCACTTTGCGCGCCATAGTCGTCTTGTACAAAACATCCGTTCACAGGATGGTGTACCTACTGGCTCCGGTCTGGCAAAAGACTGAGACTTCAGCATCGAAGACCGAGATGCAGAATTTCGCGACGACCTGCGAGAAGCGTCCGGCATTGGTCGCAGAAGGAAAAAGGCAAGTATGCCTTTTGATTATCTTTTCCCTATACTTATCCTATGCCCACCGTCTTGATAGAAAGGCCGTCAAACCGGCCCCCCACTCTCCCAACAAGTCCGTTCACTCATCGGGGATGGCAATCAAGCGTACGTCGATAATAACTTGCGCGAAGCTATCCGTATTATGCAGGAAGTCATTCGCATCGAACCCCGTGCCGCCGCTGCGTGGTCCGTCCTCGCGCAGTGTTATGAAGACATGAACGAGAATCAAAAGGCGCTGCAATTACGGATCATGGCTGCTCATCCGAGGCATGATGCGGATGAATGGGATCGGTTGGCTCGTCAGTCGGGGTGCATTCTTAAACATTCGTGTATAATCTGTGCTAACTTTTCATTCTGTAGAGAACTTGGATACAGCCAACAAGCACTGTATTATGCAGCCTCGACCCAACCAACGTCGACGCACTATGGGACCGCGCCTCCCTCGCCAAAGAAACTGGAGACCTCAACCGTACGTCCCCCTCCTGTCCTCTCCCCTCCCGTTCCCAACTAACCCCACGCAGGCCCGAACAGCCTACCTCGGAATCCTCAAACGATTCCCACACGACCTAACAGTTCTCTCCGAACTACGCACCCTACGAACTCTCCGACCTCCCGACCTGCGCCTCCCTCTTCCAATCAGCATTCACGCACTACCAATCGACCTACCCCTCCGGTGTCGGGATTCTCGATTCCCCCACTCTCCTCGATTCTTCCATGCACCCCCCCTTTGGACCAGAGGCGGCGATGGAGATACCTGGTGGGGGATTCGGGTTGATGGAGGTGCTGGTCCTGGCGGATCTGTATAATACACTAGGGGAGTATGAAAAAGCAGTGGGGGTTATTAGGGGGGTGTTAGGTGGTTGCAGGGGAGAAGGGAGCAGTGGTATTGGGGAAAATGTGCGGATGACAGGGAGTTCGATTTGGACGAGGGGGAGGGGGGGCCGAGCAGAAGTGCGGGTGGCGCGGGGGATGGTGAGGATATGCCACCTGGGAGATTCCCGTTGGATATTAACGCGAGGCATCGGTTGGCGGTCGCGAGGATCAAGATGGGTGATGTGGAAGAAGCAAAAGTATGTTCCCCCCATCTTGATGTGATTCGGCATTCTTGGATTCACGAGTATCGTTAGTGCTCATTTTACAGCTTCATGCAAAAGTGATCCTCTCACAAGATGTATTGGACTACGCACCCCTCTTCGCAGAAATCGCAGACGCATACTTCGAACGTCAGTTGTACGCGGATGCTCGTCCGGTATACGAGTTTCTTGGTGCTGATGCTGCCGTTAGTCCGTTTCTCATTCGGATTCTTCGTACTCATTCTGACCTATGTCTCTCTAACTCCCATTCCTGATTTCCGAATCTCCATTCCAGACAAGCAGCATATACATCCTCCTCCAAACAGCTGCATGCTTACGCATGCTAGACGAACTCAAGGAGGCTGCGGAGTATACGAGCATGGTGTGCTTGGTTTCTTTTACTGTTAATCTTAATGAAAGGATTTATTTTTGGTAGTGTGGAAAGCAGATCCGACGCATAATGAAGCTAGGATGAAACTTGCGGAGATCTATGAGATTCTAAATGAGCCGAGGAAGGCTCTTGATTTGGTTTATGAAGGTTTATGCTTCTTTGCTCTCTCTCTACAATCGCGCTTACCCTTGCTGATATTCACTGCCTCACTCTCACTGTAGTCATTGACTCCCGCAAGAAACGACCAAAAGACGCCACAGCCCAAAACCAAAATCAAGGAAACCAACCGCCCGAAGACCCCTCCAACACTTCACTCTTCGAAGAGAAATCCTCCATCTTTGGTGCCAGTGGTGGTTCCGGTACTGGTGGGAAATTCAAATCTTCTTTGAGTAGGGGAGCAAGTTCCAAAACGGTGAGGCTGATGCACGCACAGTTGAGGGAGTTGGAAGCCGCCAAGGAGAGGGAGGTTGTTAGGGGGTATAAGAGGGTTTGTGAGCTTTGGAGGATGTTAAACGGTGTTAGCGGGAGTGGAGAGGAGGACAAAGACCAGGAGGCAGTGAGGGAGTGGATGGTGGAGGCTGAGAAGATGGTTGAGACGTTTAGAGAGACGAGGAATTTGTTTTTGACTAGTAGGGTAGGTGCTTCTGTGTTTCTTTCCGTGCTTCTCTTAGGTAGGTTGATGATGGGATTCTTTTATAGACGAATCCGTTTAGGGGGATGTTCCCTAGGTCTAAGCCAAAAGATCAGGATAGGGAAAAGGAGAGGGACGAGGCGGACGAGGAGAGAATGGCGTCGAGGTTACATCTTGAGATGGATGTGTGTTTCTTTTCTTTTGTTGGATTAACAACGGTGAACCCTGATGAATTCCGGTAGAACAGGGCAGTCTAGCTAAACGCGGGTCTTCGAAGAATGTAAAAGCCGTGGAGGTGTTCCGAGGCGTGTCGTTCGATGATTGGTTACGCATGTTCATGCAGGTATTGTATTCGCTTGTAGCTGCCTTGGTCCTTTATTAAATGCATTATTTGACAGTATTGTTTCCTTCTGACACAGCACGGGCAATACGACCTTGCTGATGAAATTCTGCGGCATATCCTTGTTTCTAACGCTTGCCAGTCGCGTGTCCGTCAAGATTCCATCCGTCTAGCCTTAATCAGTAAGCCCACCTCCCCTCTCCATTCTCCCCCCCTTCTAATCCCCAACCCAACCCGCGCCCTCGCAGCCAACCGATTCCCCATCGTAGTCGAACACGCCCGAAAGCTAATAACTGCCCACCAATTCAACAACGAGCCCCAACGTATCCTCCTAGCAGCACTATCCAGCGGCCTCCGCCCCACAGACGCGTTTACCACGTCCACATTGCAGAAACATTTGTTTAGGGAGATGAAGTTGGGGGATACGGCTGTTAGGGCGCCGGAGGTGCTTAAGTGGAATGCATTGAGTAGCAGGTGGGCGCCAAGTATGGGCGTTAAGCTGGAAGGTGTTGGGGAGGATGGGGATGGTGGTGGGATTGCAGGTGCGGCAGGGGGAGGCGTGGGCATGGGGGAGAAGGATGGCCCTGCGGCAGGGATAGGGGCGACGGTAGAGATCCCGACAAAGAATAACCCGATTATCGTTGCGATATATGAACAGATCTGTATTGCTGCGAAGAGCTATCAGAGTGCCATATGTGAGTTCTTTGTTGATGTGTGCTACACCGGATTTTTGTTGATCGTATTGATAGTTTACTTGCTCCATGCGTATAACTATTGTCCGAATGACCCCATGGTATCCCTCTGTTTAGCTATTGCGTCGATTGGGAGGGCAACGCAGCGGCAGTCAGATGATCGTCATCACTTGGTCGCTCAGGTTGGTGTTTTTTCTTGTTTTGTTGATTGGGCGTGTTCGCTTTCCCTTTGGAATGTTTATGTTTAACGGTGATGTGATTGTAGGCTATGGCTTTCTTGACGCAGTATCGGAAGCTTCGATTCCGTGATAAAGAGGGTTTGGGTGAAGTAGAATATAATTTCGGACGAGCATTCCATCAGCTTGGTTGGTTTTATGCAAGTTATACTCTATGCTCATGGTTCGATTTATTCTCTTCGTAGGATTATACTCCCATGCTGTGAAGCATTATGAATCTGTCCTGGAACTGGCTAAGGAGACGGAACATGGGAATGCATATGTGCGGTATCCACATCGCCTGCTTACTTATACTAATGGTGTATGTACTTCATTACAGAATAATTTTGCACAAGAGGCTGCGTGTAATCTTTCGTTGATATTTGTGACCACAGGAGCTATGCCGTTGACAGAGACGCTTTATCGACGCTGGCTTTCCGTTTGAGTAGACGGGCATTGTGAATTACAAGAATTTATCTCAAAGTCAATTATTTTTTTGTCGCTTAACTGTAACTTGATATGGTGTACATGAATGATAGCCAGTTTGAATAATTAAACGACGTGTTGCTGCCTGATTGATACACATATGCCCGCGAGCTTCAACTGTCGATCTCCACACTCTATAGTAACAATCCGAAATTTGACGAAGGACTTGTTCATCGAGAAGAACCTGTGATGGGTGATCTCTTGATCTCCTTATCTCCTGCCCGTTTATAATTATTGATCAAACAGTTGTTGAATTCAAGGGAGCTTACTTTTTGATGATATTTATCAATATATATTTCTCCCTCTGTGGCGCCTGCGCAACCCTCTCGGCTACCACAACACCTGGCAAAGTCCAATGGGCCACTTGGTGTGAATTACCGGCTAGTACCAGGGAACATTTCCGATGACCATATTCTGACCATCTCAAATGGTCAACTCCCACGCTGTCTTTGACTTCAGTCCATGTCTATGCCTGGAGCTGCACCCGCAAGGCTTCTTCACCCTCGACTTCTACACCCAAATCGTGCAGAACATAAGCCAATACATTGAGCAACAGGATTGAAGGGCCCCAGGCATCTGCATGCACCCCTTTGAACCAAATCTGGTTTCACAGACATCACCTGGTGCACTTAGATACTGCTGAGATATTTCTTCGCACCTGTTGAAGGTCGGCACGATCACACCGGATGTCATCGGGACAGTTGCCATCATGGCAGTCTTCAAAGATGTTGGGTTTGTAAAAGATGCGACGCTCGGAATGCATAAGTATGACACGTGCATGATTGACATTACGCGCCAGTCTGCTGGAAGAAAACCGAAGAAAATTACGCGGGGTTCCGATCACCTTGGTTCCTATCTGATCCAAGACATATAAGGCCCTTGAGGTAAAGTGAGTTGGTTAAGAAACATAGCAAAAGACTAACACCCACTTGATTTTCCGCTCATCGGGGTTGTCAGGCTGATCATTTACTTCTACAACTCCTCTACGAATCATATTTTCGGTCTCGCGGTACGAATTTGCATATGCATAACCATGCCGTTCAATGACTTGCGCGAGCTTCATGGGGTTAGGCAGATGGAATCGATAGAGAATCAAACAGTACATTACAATTTGGGCCGAGTATCCGCCTCGAGAACAACCCATGATGATGACCTGAATATGTTCAAAACTGCTCCACGAGGTGCGAGGCGGCGCAACCTCACTTCGTCATTCCCAATGTCTGTTATGTTTGTCCAAACACGCAAAATATTGTCCGCTGGATACAAGGTTGAGATAACGGCTGAAGGTCTGCAGAGGAATGAAGCACTCACTCATCGAATTTTCCGAAATCATATACCAAACCAATTTATAATGTCCATAAAGCTTGGATTGTCCAACATTTTGCATGCTTCATAGGTGCCAGGTCCTGCAAATATCTGGATTTGGGTGAACTTGAGATCAAGAACGGTAGGATGGCTGCCAGAAGCATAAGAGTTCAGCATGATATGAGCCCTGGATAAGCACAATGTACTTCGATCTTCGGCTTTCGCTTGGTCCTGTCCAGTTCCAAGTAAGACAAAAACACGAGGCTCTGCTGAGCTCATAGTAATAAGGATGAGTGTGAAGATCTGGGTGGTCTTGTTCTGCCTTTATCAATGACAGAGTTCAATGTACGTTTCAGTTAGATTTTGGAGGTAGACGAACGAGGCACGAGTGTAGTATACCGACGTTTTGCATACCGTGACACTCGTTCCTTTTCCTCCCGCTCCCATCGCAGGTTTCCTCGTTCTTCTTCCGTACGCTCGCTTATTTCAGAATCAAGTTATTTTTCATTAATTCACACACTTTTTTCATAATCCTTATGTCGGATAATGGAGGGCGCAAGCGTCACCCACTCACGCTCAGGGATGACAGCACTGGCAGTTACGACAGTAGAGACAGGCTAGAGGAAATGGTCAAACCGGCGGGTGTATCGCGGGCTGCATGGGGGCTCTCGTTGAGTCGCCTCTTGATATCTTGCCCAAGGCCGAGGAAGGTTCAGCTTTATCCGGTCGCCCTGCCAGGCCGACGGGCCAATCTGAACATGCTGGTGGCTTTCGGGACACTCCTACGCCTCAGATGGGTCTGGAAGCCGTCATGGCAGTCTTAGCAGGCCAAAAGTGTGCAGTGTTCAGTCCAGCTTTATCCAGTCACGCTGCCAGGTCTACAGGCCGATCTGAGCATGTTGGTAGTTTTCGGGACACCTCTAAGCCTCAGATGGGTCTCGAAGCCATCATAGCAGTCTTAGTGTGCAGTGACGAGCACCGCCCAAGGGATCCTGGATCGGGGATGCAATTCTACACACCTCGTTTCTGTGGCGTTGCAAAATCACGCATGTCATACATTCGGGACCGCATTGTCCACTACTGCATTGTCTCGCAGACATATTAATGCACGCATATATTTTGGACCGCATCCACCATCACATTGTCTTGCTGACATATTCTTGCTAGACTGGTGACCGATCCCTAGGACATGAGCAAGAAAATTTGGTCATTCCAAGGGGTTTGAAATTCAATTTCCTGCACAGCTGAGCCGAGGGTTTTCTCCGATGATTAGCAAATCTCAGCCAAGGGTTTTCTCATTAGCACTGTAGAATTCCTCAACTTCCGAGTCGATGCTTCGAATCACTAACTTTGCAGACTTTGCTTCTTTCGATCTGTGGAGGTCCAGACCTTCCAGACAAGAAGAGAAGTTGATGTTCACTTCGGCTCCCGGCTCTTGAAATATACTCGACTCTCTGCCAGACTACCATTCACTTGTAATAGCCATTCCTGTGTCTCGCTTCGCCATGCTTCTCTCACTGTGGTGCTATCATACTTAACTGTCACACCCCTATGGTATCCGAGTCATGGTATCCGAGTCCTTCCAATTCCAGTTTTAATTTCTAACAGTTTTGACAGCTAATCTCGTGCAACGCCTCACATCGATACGAACCCTTTTCTAACTCCCGTTTCCTTGACAGGCTATAGTCAGCCTCAAGACATTTGCCAACACAAGTACAACTCCCAGCTTTGAATGATATCCACCAGAGGATTGGCTCGACTTGGTGCCGCCCACCCACGACGCTTGTAGTCTGGATCCCCGACGACTAGACAACTAGATAAACACGGAACATGGAACAATGGGTGGAGGATCATGGCCACAAGAGCAACAGCACGACACGATCGTAGCACAAGCTGACAACATGGGACTGTGCAGCACCCACATCCATGGATTCCCCCACCACCAGCACGAACAGCCAGGACTCTCCAACTGCCAAAGCGCGTGGCGGCTTTCAGCCACGTCATACACAAATGGCCGTTCTGGGGCCATTGAGACTTTGTAGGTACTTTTTTTAAATTCCATGTTCTCTCAACTGATGGTGTTCTTTTATTCTAGGTATTATGCATTGATGGTGGCTAAGCGAACCACAGCCACCTCCTCCCCGTACAAATGGGGTGTGGTGGTTCATTTGGGGTGACTGTAGGGGTGCCAGGAGCCCATGAAGGGGGCACCCGCAAGTATGCACCAACAGAAGTCCCCACTTACCACTGCCAGTGCTTGCGGTTGAATCTACTCCCGCTCCCACCACCTCCGCCTATCTTTACCCATGATCCTATGATTCTTCGGATTCTTTCAAGTTTTATATGTATATTTCAAGCTATCCCTCAAAAGTTTCATCCTTCTCGCTTACGAGAAATATGACCTCCAAGCACGGCGGTGCCCACAAGAGTCTCCGAATCGTTGCTGGCAACACCATCACGATCGGAGTTTCTCCTGCTTTACAATGATACAAGAAATTACAGAATACGGACTTCACACCAAGTTAGGCCACACGGCGATGGATACCTACAACTTCGACTAACAGCATACTCATGTCTGGTCTCTTTGCTACGTCTCCGATATTCTCCCTCTTGCCTACTCTAATAATATCGTGCTCCTGCCACGCGGCAATGCGATTGGCGCTATCTTCGGTATTGATATGGATCGCCCAACAGCAAAAGTTTTTCATGAACTTTCATATTGATGCCGAGGCCTTCGAGACGCAATGGTACGCTTCTCGCTATGTTTCACTGGCATGTAAACAATCAGCTCCTGGAACATTGCAATTCCTGGATATTACAGATTATGACATTGTTGATTTACACCATACGACTCGAAAACCGATAGCATGAGGAAATGTCAAGATATGTACTTCCTATGTATCTCATAACTGGACGTGCAATGAATGTATGGTAGGAACCTCTGATGATGTTTCCATTTTTACCCTATAACCGCCCATAGACCATGGCACGAGCCCTGCTCTCTGGCTCAAAGGGTTTCCTCGACTTCGGCGATTGTTCTTCAAACCCCTTGCAGCTCATTAACCGAGTACCGCGCTTGCCCTAATCATCACCTTACTTCACTTTCAGCATGGGCTGGCTTATAATTGCCATAGAATCAAACGCCGGTCGTTGTAGGTGCAGTATTCTTATCATCACCATATGCCCACTACCTTCAGGACTCGGCGTGGCGTGAAACGCGGCGGATGTCATTGTCATTCGTCGTGACGCCTATCGGTCCATAGCACTGTATTTGTAATATGTAAGAAAGAGAAGGGGAGTTACGTCGGACCAGACGGACATACATTTCGGTCGTGGTTTTCATCCAGCATTTAGAGCCACTGAAAATAGGCGTTCACCAGGTTTGCAGTTGGGGGCAGGGGTTTAAAAAGATGGTGTTGAATTTATAGGCAGAGGTGATAACATAGTGAAAACGGGGCTGACCATAGAGTGACGGGGAGGACGAGGAGAAAGGTGAACATGTGCCGAACCGCGCCCAGTGAATAGATTATCTTGTCTCGTCTAGCGCTGAAGGCAGTCCGTGGCGTAGTATTCGTGATAGAAGTTAATATATAGTGATCGGTTGACGAGGACAAGATGAAGGGTTTGGCGGGCGGTAACATGGGAGCGGTCCGTCGCCATACTAGAACAGGTCTTGTGCGTCATAATACCGCCGAAGTTATAATTCGCCCTGTAGATAGTCTTATGCTTGTGCAAACCATGCGTT
>QMFE01014538.1:0-11184 GCA_003314665.1 Tricholoma sp. MG77 | reverse complement strand
AACGCGGGGAAGGGGGAAGCTGTCCCGCACGGTATTGCCGTTGAGCGCCCGATAGTGTCAAAAAAAAAGTGGAAGGGAGCCGGGTTAGGCAACCAACACTGAGGTGGACAGTTCAGACAGGATCAAAGTATCTTCGTTGCACAGAAGTGGGAACGTTAATTACTACAATTGAATGAATAAGTATTTACTATACCTTCGTTGCACAGAAGTGGGAACGAAGGTTGAATATAAAAAATAACGGTCTATATCAAAGGATCTTCGGACCGTGTAAGTGAAAGGCCGCATCAGGCGCGCCGTGTGTTTCTTGAGAGCCGCATCGGGCTCATCCATTGTCTTGTGGGGCATTGGTGGTTTAGGTAATGATGTCGGTGACGCGTTATCAGGAATGTCGTTGATGTCATCGGTGGTGGTTGTCGGGTGCCGAGCGGGGGCCCGACTGTTGTGATGATGGAATTGTGGATGTTGGTGTAGTCGTGGATATTAGTGTTGTCAATGTAGGAATGGATAGTTGGTATATGAGAAATGGATAGTTGGTATATGAGATCGGGATACCGATCGGGGTCCGACGATGAAGTGTGTTAGTACTGTCGTGAGTCTGCAGACTTACACTTACGCATTTTTCAGGAGAAACGACTCGCTGCCAAGGGCAAGTGTTAGGGGGAGGGATGCAATGCCCCGAAAGAAAATGAATGTCTCGTTATGGGCGAAGGGTTTCCCATTGATAAGGTTATAGTGCTAGTGAGGATCTGGAGATGGCAGCCTCAAAGTTGTGAGGGCTTATATGATGTGCATGAGAAATGACTTGTCGCCAAGGGCGAGCGTTAGGGGGATGCAACTACATCACGCCCACGGAAGAAAATGAAGGTCTCATTGTGGATGAGGGGTTTCCCATTGATGATGAGGTTCCAGTACCAGTGAAGATCCCGAGACGGCAGCCTCAAAGTGGCGAGGGCTTACGCGTTTTGCAGGAGAAACGACTTGTCGCCAAGGGCGAGCGTTAGGGGGATGAAACTACATCACACCCCGGAAGGATGAATGCCTCGTTGTGGTGACGAGGGCTTGTGTCGACAACGATTTGGTGTAGGAAGCGATCACCATGATGGTGGGGGTAGGAAAGAGGTAATCCGAGTCAGATCTATTGAGAGAAAACAAAGCGGTGGCCAATAACCACGTTATGGAAAATACTTGTAATGTAAAAATAAATAAAAATCACCTGCGATATGGTCAAGGTAGTGACCAACATCCACATTGCAGATGGAACACAGTCAAGGCGGTGGCCAATATCCATGTTATGGAAGAATCTTGTAATGTAAAAATGGAAGTTGACCAACTCACCTGTTTCCCTCTTCATGATGAAACGAGCAGTGGACATTGAGGTGGTTACTGGAGGCGGCCTCCGATTGGCACCGGCACTGGAAGTCTAGAGCTATGAGATGCGGCCTTGTTGGCTTGCTCCGAGTCATCGTTCAAGCTTCAAGTTCAAGGTAACCGTGACAAGTCACAAATATCAACATATCGCATGACCGCGGACTGACTTAACTAGTAACTTGAAGTTTTGGCACTACATCTTCGGAACTCTGAGAGTCAGCAAGGTAGAGTTGAAGGCCTTAGTAGTTTGTGAGTCAACGCATTGTTGGTGAAGACAGCATCTGAAGTGGCATATCATAATTCACGGCAGTAGTACACATACAAAACTACAACTTATTGACTGCAAGGACTCAGAAAGCCAATAAGGTATAGACAGCAAAGCAAAGCAAAGCATGACTTGGAGAAGACAACCAACCTTGCTATTTCAACACACCTATCATTGTACATAAGTACCTGAGAGTCACAATGTAGTGGAACTGTAAAGCTACATACCTCAGCATTATTCACGCATCTGTTGAACATCGCCCTGGACCGCAGCAGCATCTACGGTGGTCACGGATTGGATGCTCATGCCAGAATCACTATGGAGAGAAGTACTGTGGCTGTGCACAAAACTTCCTATGTCTGGAGCCTGCATCTCTTGAAGCTGAACATGTACATAACGTCTAAAACATTTTATCATCTTCTCCAAAATGTCCCTCGGCAGCAAGTGTGGCAGTTCCACATCATAAACCATACTGTGACGGCCGTGGACTTCGAACGGATGGGCCTGGTCCAAGTCATCCTGTAAATCACCTAACATTTGTATCAAATCCCAGCAAACAGGGCAGCAGAGCTTTGACACTGAAATCCAGTGATGGTGCAAACTCTGCATGACGGATCAACCTTCAAACGAAGCACAAGGTAACTTGAAAAATGCCAAAATACCTGACAGAGGTTTAGTAACTTAGTCATGGCTTCTACATTATCCACCTTGCATAAGGTCATGTCAAAGAATAGGATAACAGCCGCCAGAATGGCTTCGCAATGTTTGTCCCCTTTAAAATCCGGCAGTTCACCTGATTTATCCGACTTGGATTGGTTGTGCCGACGGATTGCCAAAAACACATCGAATATGAAATGATAGCTTGAATGATTGGTAGCAGAAGCGTATATGTTGATGTTCTGTTGAATCCTCTTCATGTACTTCCCCACAGTCAAAGCAATGTCTGATGGTGAATCATCGCCCATCACCACGTGATAAATTAGTTGCTGAATGTAATCCCAAGAACCAACCGGTGCCGTCGGCCGTGGCATAGCAATAAACTTGAACTCGACATCAACCATCGATGGGAGTTTTGCAACGTGGCGTTCCAAGATATGCTTTGCAGAAAAGTGTCCAGCAAGTCCCAAGACCAATTGCCTGAGCACCCCAGCATTGTTGTGCAATTCATGATTGTTCACCGGTTCTGAAAACTCTTCACCCTCTTCCTCTTCATTGCCATGGCCGTTTTGGGTTGGCAGTGGATCTTGGTTGTCGACAGGATCCCTCTTGGCACCGGCAAGCTTGTTGTCTATGGCAAATGACTCATACATGTGGAGAAGACGAACCGTGGGTGTCATCATCCCAATGTCATGTAAGAGTTCTAAATGTGTAGCCAACGCATTGGAGTTGGTGACAATGAAGAGAGTGCGGATAAAGACACGAAGACCGAATAAAGCCTTCTCCACCGCTGCAATAGCCTGCGTAGAGGATCCTGAATCAGCCTCGATCTGGTCAGCCACTGGCACTACCCCTGACAATACACCGTCAATGTTCTTCTGCTCCTGCTCCTGCTCCTGCTCCTGCTTCTGCTTCTGCCTCTCCTTCTGCGCCTCCATGTCTAAAGTCTCGATGGCATCTCTTGCCCTAGTTCTTAAAATCCGAAGCCAATGTATATAACCAAAAAGGATAGCAAGAAGGAAATGGTGAAAGTAAATGGCGGTGTCCTTGCGATATACTTCGTGTGGGGATGGCGGATGCTGGACACATAGCATCATGTGACAATTGTCTATGATTTTGGATGAAAGGGAGCATTCTTCCAATGCAGTAGGTTGATTGTCCAAATGAGGCATCATCAAAACTAACAAGTCCTCCTTGCTTGAGAAGGCATGTAGATAGTTGTGCAGTGCCCGGTCCCGAATAGATTCTCCCCACTCATGGTTGGAAATTGACGCCATCAATTTAGGCGTAACATCGACCAACCCGTAAAGAAGCCCATGTGTTGACCAGTGAGAAACTCGCCGATACATCCTCCTCCAGCAACTCATGACGATGTACTCGGAACAGGTAGCGGATATCTCATGCCGAGTTGAGTGGGAGGATGCCTTATAAGTGTTGAGGTAGGACCATATGGTCGGCAAGCGACATTGTTTTCATCAATGTTCTCATCATCAAAGAGTATAAGCAACAAGTAATGAAACAATATTACATGACTCACACCTTCAACATGGCATGCTTGTTGGTTGTGAACACAGACCAGGAATTGACGCCTAAAACAATCATCGGGCCATTGGGGAGTTGAGGTGGGAAGAAAAGTTTGTCTGCCAGGTCAGGATTGGCAACAGCAGCAACATTCAACTTGAAGCCCTCCTTTCCGTCATCTTCCAAGTATGGGATAATAGGGTCAAGGTCATGGTTGTCGTCAAAGTCAGAAAGGGCAGATGGTTGCTTCACGGGTGTTGCATTGGCAAATTCCACACCCTGGGGCCCGATATCGGGGAGATTTTGACATACGATACTACCAGCACCGCCTTTGAAAGAGGCCGCAGCGACGACTTCGCAGTCGAGTACTAGAATGGTGGTCACCGCATCAACGACACTTTCTTTGTGCCATGCTAGCGTAGCAAAACGAGGAGCTGTGTGATTGGGTAGCATAGGGCGACCACTGTTGATAGCAGTGAGGAGCCGGAGAAGAAGGGTAAGGTTGCGGAATTCTTTGTGAAGCTCAGGTGCCGATGGAGATGCTTCAAGGTCAACTTGAACTTGAATGTTCGACTCCGAGTCGGCAGCTGCAGCTGCATCTCTGGCGCCGGCCTGCCAAGTTACTTCCGATTTTGACTGGGGCCCGGGTGTACCGCTGGGGTGCTGCAACGGCTTGGGATTACCGGGACTTAAGACTGCATCTGCTGACATGGGACTCGGAGTGATATCAATTGAACAAGACTTGGATACTGAGCAATGATGATAGCTTGAGATCTTGAAGGTCCGACAGTGCCCTTGTGAAACTCTCACGGCGCTATATGATCATCATGATTTAATATTACACTATAAGGTTCAACTTCATGGGAAGGACTCTCGGACTCCTCCAACTCTAACTCAAGTTGGAGTCTCAACTTATATAATGGCCGATCAAAATTTTGACCTGGCCACACGCAAATATGTAATGTCCAAGTCATGTGACACTTGACCTCACTGATTTCCCAGCTCCATATGGGGACCTTCAAGTTCAAGGAGGCTGTAATACATATAGTACATACCATGACAGTATCAAATAAATCGGGAAATTTGTAGATCTGAGATGAGACCATAATATCATTTTTTGTGTGGCATCAGTGAATCGTTTCATGTGTACTACTAAGTTTGTACTAAGTATCATCCTCTTGAGGAACTGGATACTTCAAGTTTATCCGATGGCTCGCAGTAATCTATTTCCCAGTCACAGGTTAATAAAATCTCTTCTCCCTACAACTCGGAGGCATTCACCAGGGCGTGATCGAGTCAGTCTGAGTCAGTTTGAAGGCTAGTAGAGCTCAAGTTGGAGACCTTAGTAGTAGTTTGTGAGTCAAAGCACTATTGTAGAAAGCATCTGAACTGGGGTATTATAGATCACAGTAGTAGTACACACAAAACTACAATTTGTTGAGCATGTGGAAGAGCAAAAATCATGAGGTGATCAAGATCACTCACTAAATAAATCGGGAAAGATTTGCAGATCTGAGATGAGACCTAGGTACATGATATCATGATGGCGATGTTTTTGTGTAGCAATCATTTCACGTGTATCTTGTGGAATTGGATACTTTATCCGATGGCTCGCATACTAGCCGTGATAAACTAATTAATTAATTCAAAGAGATCTGAGGGCCTCGAGGGTCGAATAACATTGAATGAGGTTACAGAAAAGTAAGGATCATGAAGTCGTCCACTGCTAAGTGTGTGCCTTGTATTTACTACTGGTGCACTCTGCCAAACTGGCAATATATTATATATCGCTAATTTACACACATGATATATGAAAAAAAGTGAGTGCTGCGTCGCTCCTAATGAGCAACGCAATTTAAATTATTTGTAAGGCCGCCCCCCTGTTGTAGAGGGGCGGAGGTATAGAGAAAAATCCCGCCATCTCGTGCAAGACAGCACTGGGGACGCCTGTCATGCGTGGCCTCCCACACTGCGCCTTATTTGTCCCGTCCTCAGGTCTGGGTGGTCAATGTCCTTGTCATCCCTCGCCGTCATGGTGGTTCTCTTCTCATCGTGGTTGGTGCTCCGTTGTCCTGTTGCCATCGTTCCCGTCCCCTTCATTGTCGTTGTCGTCGCCTTGTCTTTCCCGTTGTCCCTGTCTTCTTGTCCTTGTCCTCACCATGCTGTGGGCACTTGCCATGCTCCCCATTGTCATTTTTTGCTAGTGTTGTCTTGAGTAATCTATTTCCCAGTCACAGGTCAATAAAATCTCTTCTCCTTTTGTCCCGGGGCGGCCCTGCGATCCTTGTCAACACAACTCGGAGGCATTCGCTGGGGTGTGATCATGTAGCAACTTCTGGAGGTTCTCTTGTAAAACTTCACGTGGTCAACGTCGATATACTGCTAGCAAACACCGTGCCAAATCGGAACACAGCTGCCACAACCTACAGAATTGGCTGGGCACAATCAGACAAACCAATTACGGTATGTTGTAGTACATGTAATCGTGATGTAGGTCACCGTGGTGTCAGCATAATTAAGTGGCAGATGAGAAGTCTGATCAGTCATATGATAATTCCGAATGTTCGTGGGAGCAACTTCAATTTTCCCGTAATGCACTGCTTTCGGACTCAAGTGAACCATCAGCTCGGCAAAGTGACAGCAACCGCAACTGTACTTACTTTTTGTACTTGCCACCAATGAGTGTTTCCCATTTTGGGTAACCGCGGTAGCGCGACAGAGTGGCGGCAGAGCCCAATACTTTAGTGATTCTCAGGCTTGTTTATTGTGTTGCTCTGTACTAGCAATAGTGGCATGGGAAAGATGACAACGAAATCGATTACAGATTTACCATCATAATAAGAAACAGAATGAGTAGACTATAATGATACAACACACGACTGCATGATACAATGATATCGCTAAGACAGCTCAGAGCAAGGAATATTGGTGTTGATAAATAAGTAGGTGAAACATGGCATGTGTGACGGTCTTCGCTCTGGACAATCTAGATGTTTTGTTGGTTGATCTTGGCGTTTGTATCGGATCTGTAGTTTGATATGTTGGAAGGCGCTGATCTCAGTTTTAGTTTCACCATCGTCATGGTACAATACCTGTGATAGATCAAAATGTGCGGGTGAGTGGATTAATATTCCTGCTACTTTTCGTTGTTCATTTGTATTGATGGCACACTTGTTTTTCTGTCATTAACAGTACCAGAAACATTGTGGTAAGTATAAACAAGCAGTAAGGCAGGCTTTGGGAGAGAAAACATAGACAGCTAGTTGTACAATGGTGATGAGCACACAAATTCAATCGTCACCGAAACTGTTCGAGGACGCCCAGGCGCGAGAGGTGTTAGAAAATCGATCAAATACGATGGAGACAGCTTTGCCTAATGATGGTGGCGCTCATGGTTGTGTGGAAGCCAGTAAACGTAAACAGGATGTGAGACGTCTTATGTGGCAGCTGGCGAACCTCGATCAGCCGATCATCAATCGAAAAAACTATGTGATTGCAAATATCGCTTTTCATCACTTGCGCCCTAAACCCGCTACTTGAAAGTGGCAAGAATATTCATCTTACTACTTGATAATTGGAATGATAAATACCAGAACAATACAGAAAAAGTGAAACTGCAGACCTTGCTATTGCTCTATAAGGGCAGGAGTATGTTGACGTCATAGAAAACCTCAGGGTGGGGGTCCAGGATTGTGACTCGTGGAGGCTCAGGGATATACAATGAAGCTGTATGCGAAAGTCCACGAGGGACAATGGGTGGTACATTCCCTCTCCGCCCCATCATGATCCTTTTCAGTGCATGTAAAAATGTTGCTCTAGTTTCCCAATTTCTGTCAGCCAAGCCATGATTCGCCGTGCCCAAATCTGCAACAAGCAGAGAGCGTGAAGTGCACCCAGGAAAACACGCTGATATGAGCTCTCGCCGATCATCATTCATGTTGGTTGTTGCTCGTGAGTCTAGTGCCAAAAGTTCAAAGCGAAACTTGAGCTCGGCAAGCTCCCAGAGGATCTCCTCACAATCTGCATTAGTTAACGCCTCGCAAACATGCCCATTCCACACAACTTCACCCTTCTCCAAACCCATAAGTGTGACATCCTCCTCCTGAAGACAATTCTGAAGAAAATCAACCGCAAGCGCTTGTAGCTTATTACTTTTTGTCTCTTTCGCACTGTCAGTCAACTTCTGTTGTGAATATTCGTACATGAGAAGGTCACACCAAATGGTTCCCGGCATTGGCATAACAGCGAAATCTTTAGAACTAACCCGGTAGATCAAAGCACTCCGATACTTCAACCAAGTCCTAAAGTAAGTCTCTCGACGTTCAACTGTTTGAGTACGAACAAACATTGCGGGTTCTGGAAAAACGTAACCCAAATCTGTGGCAATGGGCTTCACGTACACAAAACGAGCATCAGCTATGTTGAAACTTTCAAGGGCACGCTTCCAGCTTTCAATAGCACATGGAAAGATCAGGTTGATAGGATCCTGAAGCTTATCTTGTCCGTTAGACCTAGCTTGATGTTTTTTCTTTGGCCGATCATGATCTGGTCGGCAAGATAAGTCTCACAACAAATGGCCAAAGGGAGAACATCCTTACAAGGCGTAAAATGCTGGGATCGAACCTGGCATCTGGAGGGCCCAGAAGTTGGTGGTGGAGGAGTTGCTAGTGGCTGTGCACGCATATCGCCAAAAGGGTTGGGATACCTCAAATACCCCAGTATATCCTTAGCTATCGCAAAGTACTTGTCAATCACATCACCCCGCCCACAATAGATTGAAGAATATGATGGGCGCAAAGATGGGTCAAGCAGCAGATGCTCATTGACTTTGGTGAGTGGTGCATAGGGATCTGCATGGGTTTGGCGACCTGTGCGGGTTACAGGTACGGGTCACAGCTAGGGTACCCACAACCTGCACCCAATGTTATGATCGTAACTACCCCCCTCATTGTCACGCATTTTCCTATGCTCCCCGTGACATCTGTCACACCTGTGACTGTTCCCTACACCCCCTAGAACCCTCTTGCCAATTTACAAGTCGTTCCAGCTAGCGCTTTGCTCTCTACACGCTGCTATGCTCGTGCGAGCAATCCTGCATTATCTCCGTGGTCAAAGTCCATCCGTCCGCGATCTCCGCGCTCCCGCGCACCGCCGCGCAGTTAAGCGTCATCATGCGCACCCCACGCACGTGTCGAGCGCCGCGCTTCCGCTTCCGCATGTCTCCTGAGCTCCCCGCACCTCGTGCATCCGTTTTCGTGCAATAACCTCGTTTCGCATCGCAACCCATATCTATTCTTGTGCGAGCTATTTCCGCGCACGCACCACGCGACTCTAGCATCATCTGATCCGCTCCGCTGCGGTCTCGCCTCGCGCTTAGCACTTATCCTGGGTCATGCCGTGTGCAACCGAATTTGCAATCCTTATTTCAAGTCTGTAATCTTAGTTCATTTCATTCATTCATTTGAAATTCATTTACTATTATTTCAATTATGTTATGCTGTACCCGCCTTACATAATCGCGGAGCGCCGCGCTTCCTTGCGCTCTCGCGCTCGTTAAATAGCTGTAGCTCTCACTCTTATTCTTTAGCTTTATTATCAACTTCGATACAACCCTGTTTCCCGTTGTAACTCTAACTTGCTTGTACTTTTGTACTTGTCCGTTACCTGCGCTGTCCGTGCGTGTTCCCGCGCGTAACCTCCGCAATACATCCGTTGTTGAACTCAGTCTCGTCCGCTCTCTTACTCTTAGTCATCCTCTCTTCTTAATTCCGAAATACGGGCCCGTCGCTAGGTCAGGGCGCAACCGGCCTGCTCTGCATGGTTGAAGCCAATAGCCCATATGTCCGCCAGTTCTCCGAAGCTGTGTATGTTCCCCTCTCGGACGAGTAGGCTGACATTCACCACAGCAGCATCTGTGAGCACCTCCGCATCCGCTTCACGCTTCGCTCTCCGCACATCGGCGCTCTGCGCTCGATCTCGCACGCAACTCTGTTCATGTCTTCGCACTACTGCTACACTCTCCGCAACTGTCGCGCTTGTTCCCCGCACGCATGCGCACGCTCCCGCGCTCGCACGGCAAGCGTTACATTCGTTGCAATCTGTTTCCAGCTCGTGTCACCTCACGTGTCTGTCCATCATCCGTTCCGTCCCTCCCTGCACGTTTTCGGTTCGTAACAGCAACCAAACTCCTTATCTGAAATAACGGACACACTAGTGGCGCAGGGAGGCGCAGCTCACCAACTTGTGTAGCTGAAGCCGAGTCCGACTGCCAACCGTAGACTGTCGTGCTTCGACCCGCTCGTCCTCGCGTCACATATTTCGGTTCGTAACAATAACCATGGAAAAGGTTGTTGTTTTCAGTCTCATCTTGGGATTTTCAATAAGTTATCCCTAGAGTTTTCATACCCACTAGGTACCTGAGTATCCACTTTATTGCACCATGGTGTTGTAGCCCCGGGTTAGCAGTGTAAGTGGCCAGTTTATTCACTGCAAAGCTGATATCCAGTCTTGTGGAATTTGATATGAACTGTAGACACCCCAGTAATTTAGCAAATGAATTGCTATGATTTAATTCGTTGTGATCTGGGTTTGGTACAAGCTTGATGTTGGAATCCATAGGTATAGTGACAGGGTTCGCATCAATCATTTCTCCCTTACAGAGAACGTTCTCAATATATTTTTGTTGAGAGATAGTAATTGAGTCATTGGTGCATGTTACTTCAATGCCAACAATTTTATGTGGTTCTCCTAAGTCGATGACTTCCCATTCTGAGCAGAGCGCATTCTTCATATGATCCATTATTTTGTTGGATAAAGCAAAGAGTAATGAGTCATCCACCCAGATGGTTAGGATTCCAAAGTCGCCATTGTCGCTTTGAATATAAGTGCATGGATCCAATATTAAATGTTGGTATTCATGATTCTTGAGTTTACCATCAAGTTCATTGTTCCATTCACGTCCAGCTTGTTTTAATCCATATAATGGCTTGACCAGCTTACAAACTCAGCCCATTCCATCTCCACATCCTTCAGGTTGTTGCATATAGATAGTTTCATGTAAAGTGCCATTGAGATATGTACCTTTGACATCCATTTGTTGTGGTTTAAGATCTTTCATTGGTACTAAGGCTAGAACTGTGCAGTGTGTCCATTCTGACTACTGGTGAAAATGTTTCCATATAATCATAACTGGGGCATTGAGCACATCCTTTAGCCATGAGTCTTGCTCTGTACCAGATTACTTGTCCTTATTTGTCACACTTTTTGATGAAGACCCATTTATTCATGATTGGTACTGCATCTGGCAGTTTCTCAACAAGTTTCCAAGTCCCCTTTTCTTTCAATAAATCTAGCTTGTTTTGTATGGCAATTTC
>QMFE01014488.1:0-23663 GCA_003314665.1 Tricholoma sp. MG77 | reverse complement strand
TAATATCCCCCAGCGAGATAATGGTCTACGTCGAGGAAGATCCCTCCTTGGTAGAGAACAGGACGTTCACGAGTCCGGACTAGCTCTTTTCAAGCGTGGTGCTACTCTTCGCCGAAAACGTGAACAGATTCCCTCCACACCAACTGCCTCCGCTGTGGATCTTGATACAAAAAATAATAAACGACGATGTTATACCGGTGCTGGACCCGGCGGTCCATGGATGATCTACTGCTCTATACTCACAGCATGCTTCCCACCTTTCCTCCTTAATACTTGCGGTATGTTTATCAAATGTACAAAGTTATCAGACATTCGTCTAATCAACTTTTCCCCAAGGCCTCCGGAGCCCTGAACGACAGAGAGCGTGGAGGGAAAAGATGGGGCTTATCAGCCTTATCTTGTTCCTCATGGCTGGCGTCGGTTTCCTCACTTTCGGATTCACCCAGAGCGTTTGTGGGAAGCCGCCTAACCGTTTCCATGGCGGGAACATTGGCGATTCCTTCATCGGCAAAAGTTCCGTCGTAATCCATGGCTACGATTATGACTTCTCCCACTTCCTCCACCCCAGGGCCGGTACTATGTTCGACGGCACCTCAAACCCACTTGAAGATCCTGGCTGGGGTCTGGGTGGAAACGACGCTTCCTTTATGTTCCAGAAGGTTAACCAGCAGTGCCTCGGTATTGTTACCAAGGCTGCCAATTCCACGATTACTGGGTCTGGCCTTAACCTGGATTGGTACTTTCCGTGCAACATCTACAGCCAATTCGGCAGTAAAGGGGCGAACAACACAAACTATGAGCAGCCCACGAGTTGTCATATACAGCCCAAGACGCGGCAGTCATTTAGCTCCATGATTAAACCTCAAGGCCAGGTGTATTATACTTGGGACGATGTGCATAATCCTGACCGAAACCTTGCGGTGTTCGAATCGTGCGTGTCACCGTTTCCTTATATAGATATATATCCCGCTGACCGAGCATTCTTGAATACAGGAGTGTCCTTGATCTCAGTCTCCTCCAATGGCTGAGCAGGGCCCAAGTAAATTACCCTACCCTCTTTGATGAGATGAAGACTCCAAACGGCACATTCAACGGCAAGGACATTACGATGCAATTTGTTCGCACTAACCAACGTGACATTGCGCACTGTTTGGAGGACATCATTTCCATTGGCTTTATCGACACACAAAGCATTGGATGCGTCGCTTCTGAAGTCGTCTTATACCTCTCTCTCGTGTTCATCATTGGCGTCGTCGCAATCCGTTTCGTCATGGCCCTCATGTTCCAATGGTTCTTCTCTTGGAAGCTCGGCAATTTCCCCCGCGAAACATACCAGCAACGCATGCAACGTTCAGCCGAGATCGAGAACTGGTCAAATGACATCCACCGCCCCGCACCAAGTGAGTACCGGCCCAATGTCAGCAAGAATGGGTTGAGGCCTGGCAAGGGGGCGAAAGGCAAGCCCTTCCTGCCGAAGCAGTCCCGGTTCACGCAGAGGCCTACGACGGCATATGGCCCCCTTCAGGAGTTGTCCCCGAACTGGAAACGCGGGACCATGTATTCGGGTTCGGTAAAGGCAGGCGCCAAGAGCACTCTTCAGGATTCGAAGAGCACAATGTCCCTTGGGGAAAGTCCATGCCCATTCCCACTTCAGAATGTCGTCCCTCAGCCTCCCCTGGACTACGAGCCGTTCAACTTCCCACTGGCGCACACGATTTGTCTGGTCACGGCTTACTCAGAGTCGGTGGAGGGTTTGCGGACGACGATTGACTCGCTTGCGACTACGGACTATCCCAACAGCCACAAGCTCATCATGGTCATTGCCGATGGGATGGTCAAGGGTGCAGGGAATGAGCGTACGACTCCGGAAATTTGCTTGCAGATGATGAAGGACTTTGTCATTGCTCCGAATGAGGTGGAGCCGCACTCTTACATGGCTATTGCGGACGGACACAGACGGCATAATATGGCGAAGGTGTATGCTGGGTTTTATGATTACGACAATGCGACGGTGGAGCGGTCGAAGCAACAGCGCGTTCCGATGGTGTTGGTGGCGAAGGTCGGGAACCCACTTGAAGAGGGTGAGGCGAAGCCTGGTAATCGAGGGAAACGGGACAGTCAGATTGTGTTGATGGGCTTTTTGCAGAGGGTGATGTTCGATGAGCGGATGACGACGTTCGAGTATGAGTTCTTCAACTCGATTTGGAGGGTGACGGGAGTCAGTCCGGATCGGTATGAATTAGTGCTCTGCGTGGATGCTGATACGAAGGTGTTCCCTGATTCATTGACGCGGATGGTGAGCTGTATGGTTCATGACGAGGAGATTATGGGTCTTTGTGGTGAGACGAAGGTCGCGAATAAGGCGGAGAGCTTCGTTACGATGATGCAGGGTATGTATCCTCTTGGGTTTTTCAAATAATATACTGATTGCATGGTGAGTATAGTCTTCGAGTACTATATCTCACACCACATGACCAAGGCGTTCGAGTCCATGTTCGGCGGTGTGACGTGTCTGCCAGGGTGTTTCAGCATGTACCGTATCAAGGCACGCAAAGGCGACGATGGCTACTGGGTTCCCATCCTTGCAAACCCGGATGTCGTCGAGCACTACTCCGAGAACGTCGTCGACACTCTGCACAAGAAAAACCTGCTCCTACTCGGCGAGGATCGATACCTCACTACACTTATGCTCAAGACCTTCCCGAAGCGCAAGAACATGTTCTGTCCGCAGGCGGTGTGCAAGACCGTTGTCCCGGATACGTTCCGTGTGCTGCTGTCACAGCGTCGTCGTTGGATTAACTCCACTATCCACAATCTTGCAGAGCTGCTCTTGGTTAGAGATCTGTGTGGCACTTTCTGCTTCTCGATGCAGTTCGTCGTCGGCATGGAGCTCGCGGGAACGCTTGTTCTGCCTGCGGCTATTGCGTTTACCATGTACCTCATCATTGAGAGTATCATCCCTGGTGGGCCCAACACTACTATCTCGCTTGTTCTCCTGGCTATTGTCCTCGGTCTCCCGGGTGTGCTGATCGTCGTTACCTCACGCAAGGTCGCGTATGTGGGCTGGATGTTAGTGTATCTTATCTCGTTGCCCATCTGGAACGGTGTACTGCCGGCATATGCGTTTTGGCATTTCGATGACTTCTCCTGGGGACAGACGCGGAAGGTGCATGGAGACAAGGGTGCGCATAATGGGGATAAGGAGGGTGAGTTTGATTCGTCGAGGATTATTATGAAGAGGTGGGCAGAGTTCGAGAGGGACAGGAGGTGGAGGAGTGGGACGCAGAGTAGGGATTCGACATATAATGAGAAGAAGTGAGTATTGCTCTTTGTTCATGTTAGCCGGTGACGATATTAATGTGCTATGCTGTTACAGAACGGAGAGTAATCGTCTTTCTATGACATCCAATTCCGATACGCATCACCCTCCTTCGGGAGGCTTCGACGGCAGTACAGTGGAAACGAGCTACAATGTACCACCACGTCCCAGACACGATAGCAACGCGCTGTTGATGCTCCCCGCTCCGCTGGCAGCAAACCGACCCATGATGTCGTCAAGCTCCACCGTCGGCGGGCCACGCTCCAGCGAAGACCACTATGTCTCGGATTCCGCTTCTGGCTCGAACCTTCGCCTCATCCCGAGTCCGCAGTCGATGGACCAAGACTCCTACGAATCTCATCAAACCACCCAGCGGCTTCTATCTCCGCAATACGAATTCCCCACTGCTCCTCGTCTACCTGCCCCTGTCAACACGCGGACAGCTCCCAACCCTCAGTTCACCGACGGCAATAACTCGTACCGCCCGCTTACGACGTCGCCCACCGCGTTCGAGGAGAGTGGGCAAGCCTGGAGTTCAGTGGACTACACGCCGGAGGACACCCGTCATCGCGGTATCCGAGTCAGTCTGACGGACAGTGGACCTGTACCTGGGCCTGAAGGAGTACGTAGAGTCTCGAGGCCTAATGGGAGACGGCCGACATCCCAGGTACCGACGCCGAATGTGAATCGGTATTCTCGCAGTTCGGGAGGGTTCTCGCTCCCGCCCGGGGCTGCTCCCCCGCAACCTCACTATGGTAGTTCCAATGCATAGACACTTTGACAGGACATATTCAGAGCCGACTTCCTTTCTTGTTTGATTTGCATCCATTGGACAGTCTTTCTCTGTTTCTTTCAATTTATCTCAACATGCGCGAAGACCGATAAATCTATGGATGATTTGCTATCGTTGGACAAGCATCCTTGCATCATTTTATGATACCTGACGGGCCTCGTATGTCTCCATTTCAATTTATCATACTGTGTTTTATGTAATGAGGCCAAAACGTATATAACCATGGCTGTAGAACGTTTGAGCTAGTGAGTGTCGCCCAACCAGTGTGTATTGAGCAGTACTTGGAGTTTATTTGGTTGACTACAAATAAGATTTGATTGACGCGCACTCACTGGCAACACGTTCCATCTTGGTGTTGTCTATTGTACTCTTTCCACACTCATCTCAGCCTCATCATGGCTACCGTCTCGATCTCCTCTTCGCCAATTACCCAGGTTTCGCAACACCAAGTACCGGCACATGCTAGCCTGCAGCCTCAGCTTCTGACGAGGCTGTTCCTCGACCTTCGTGGCAAGCGCTTCGAAGTTGACCGTGAGACGATTATGAATCTCCCCGAATCTGTGCTGCTTTGTCTGTTCCCAAATGGTCTTGTCCTGAGCAGGCAGAGTGTCGCGCTGTCTGAAGGCGGGGAGAATGAAGAGGATGAAGAAGTTTATGGTGTTGACGTGAGTCTGTGCCGTTTTATAATATGGTTTATAGCCCGTACTGACTTATCGTTTCACGTTATTCCTCGTTGGTTGTCAAGTTCGACCCAGAGTGTTTTCAGTATGTGCTTTCATTCTTTAGGAATGCCTCCGAGACGTTCTACGGGACCGCTGCATCCCCTGGTCTATTAAGTGCACAACAGCACCTCCTGGATGGGTCGACCGCACCCGACTTTGGGCCCGCGGCGTCACAGAATCCACTCCTCTCAAAACAGGCTATCATAGTCCTACGGGAAGAGCTGGAATACTTCTCTATCCCTCCCAAAGATGGGGGTGCCACAACAGATCAAGACGGGCTTGCGAACGAACCGCTGATTGACCTTAAGCGGCGCTCGGGGGATTATTTGATTGAGAAGAGAAATATCTTCACAGCCTTGCAGAGGAATGTCAATAAGGAAAATAATGTTGCGGAGCAGCATCTCATTGATATGCTTTGCATGAGGTGGGTGCTACATTGTTATTCAACTCCGAAAGTTAATTAGGGATATGCAGTGGGTTTAATCGGAATGACGAGTGGGGGTTTCGTGCTCTAGAGCCGTCGCGGTGTTGTATATCGTCGATAGCTCTTGTGCTCCTCAAGACGGGGATTGTACACCACCCCGAGGGTGAGAAACCCGTGGAAGTTGATTATGCTCAGATGGCAACTGCACAAAAGCTCTTGCTGTTCTGGCGAAAGCCAGCGGTATACATATCCATTCTTGGGAATGCCTTCCGAAGCTCATGGATCTTTTAGCGGAAATGTTGGTGGGATGGTATTGATGTGGATTTGCCGGCAGCTGAGGATCATCCTGCGAAGACGGTGAAATTGTGGGCGCGTCGTGTCTGGACGTTGGAGTTGAGTTTGGTATGTTTCATGTTCTTTTTTGCTTAGTTGTCTCCATCTTTGGCTGATGTGTTGGATATCTAGGTGTAGCTGTAACTTTGTTGGACCGCATCTTAGTGCTTTCTAGTACATACCTTCACGTGGATACCCTACTTTTGCACAATGCGCATGTCATCATCCTGTCATCACGCCAGCAATAGGTCGAATCATTGGAGCTTCAAGGGGTGTCCGTGCTCACGCGCTGTTGTGACAGGTGCCTTCAGGCTCAGCGCTCAGCGGCCAGGATAATGATTGACTAGTTCATTTCCGTCCTCGTCCAGAGAGTGCGATTGTTCGTAGACTTCCATATTATTATACATAAGATAGTACTCTGTTGCGACCTACAAGCGGGTTCCCGGCAATAACATCTAGTACTTACTACGCCATCGTTCAAATCCAAATAGTACTAGTGGCGTGGGAACTCCATAGCCTGGAACATGCACTTTCAGCGCTTTACTGGCAGTGGCATCATGGAGCGTTGACCAGGAACTTCAAACTCGTGTGTCAAGCACGTTCGGCGCCTATCCAAGACAATTTTCACTACGTACTGTCAAAACAATCTCGATACAAAGAAGGGACTGCTGTATATTATTAAGTGTGGGCGCGTCGCACCTGGATTTGGGCAAGATTTGGGAGTTCATTTCGATTTCACCGTGATGCCCATCTTTATGTACTATCGTGCAGGGCCTCGGGCAGCTATTTCATCTTGGATAACCCAAACTCGGTGGAACTGCTTTTCCGTTCCAACGCGTCTGTTGTGAAAGGATCATCGATCAGCTGTGGCAGGATCGACACAATCGTTTTCTTGCCGTCACGGTTGTCAACTGTTGTCAACCGTGATGATGATGATAATGATGGATTGTTCGTAGCTCTTACGCGTACTTAATATGTACGCCGCGGCCTTTCATCTTGGCTACCACAATTACCGATACCGTGATCTGGAACGGATTAGAAGGGGCCGAAACTGATAAGTTCTCATACATGAGCATCGAAGAAGTGCGATGGTATTGTTCCGTGTCAGGAGATGTCAAGACAATCGTAACCGGAGATACAAGGTTGCCGATATGTAATGATTCCAAGTTTGAGATCAAAACCGAGGTGTATTCAGAGATGCCGATGCCAGTGATGTGTGGCGTCTATCAAACTTATTATGTACATTCATGGAGTCCATGTCATGTAGGTAACGCCGGCCGTACATAACCTGCCCTCCATCGTATCACCTCAAAGTCTTGGCTTTTTTCTCTCTTTCACCTGCCTTGAGGTCACCGCGAGGCCCTATCGGAACAGTATTTCATACTATAATACTGACTAAGTGTACAAGCCTTAGTCCCCGCCCCAATCCTCTCATTACTTCTCCGTCCCATTCAGAGCCATATGCTCTCCATCACACCATCAGCTACCTCCTCAAGATCCAGGAGGTCATCTTCATCGAAGCGTGATGCAGTGGCTCCCAGTAACAAAGAAAAGCTTTCTGTGAAAACACTCTCAGGCGCTGGACGCGTCAAACCGCCCAGCCCCAGGTCACCATTCACACCACAAGCCCCGGAATGGCCGGCCGATACTCTAAAAGTCGTTATTGGTGACAAGGGACGTCGCTCGCGATGTGCGCCTGAATTTCTGCACGAAGTGGCGGTGGCAAAGCGCGTTCAGATGGGTCTGCTCGAGGATCTGGGAAGGAAATTCAAGATTATGACGGGCAAGGAAGCTGTAGGGTTTTATAAGCGGTTCTTGAAGTGAGTATGGGTATGGTACTGAGTGTTTGATGGTGTTGAGGCATTACTATAGGCTGAATTCAGATAAAAGAACCGACTCGGAGGAGATGTCGACCCCTGTGGTGTTTGGGGTCACCGTCATCGACGCCGGGAGGAGACTTGTTGATTATTACTTGACGTGGCGCGGTCAGACGGTCAGTCTACTGTTCTGATTCACACAGCCTGTACTTATTGTGTTTTGAACGCGTAGAGAGCTCGAGAATCTCGAGGCAAGCCCCCAGGTTGACATCCATTTCGACACCATAATCTTACCTATTCCTATAGGATCGAAATACAGGGTAGATTTCTTGGACTCTGAGTTCAGGAAAGTAGCAAGGACGCTGGACAAGGAATATAAGCGAGCTTCGTCAGTGTTCTCCTTCATCATCATTGATCTTCCTTTTGATTTATATGTCGCTTTTATACAGTGTCTATGGCTCTGTGACTAGTGTTGCTGGTTCTTCCATCTCAAACAGGCTAGAAATCGAGGAACCACCCGAGACTAAACCAAGACCCCCGACCATCATAATTCCATCATCGAGTACGTTATTCCATTACTCAAATCCTCACCCGATCAAACCATGTCAGCAGACGAGACAACTGAACTGCCATCTGACGCTCTTCCACCGCCTCGGTAAGTTTCCGGACAATCATTATTGAAATTTCTTAAATTGACGTCGACGTGATTGAAGTTCGGCCACAGACAGTGTTACATCACTTCCTGTCCTTAGCTATGTACGCGGTGTCCCTTTTGGAAATAGGCGTGCGTGTGCTCATCAAATGATCGACTATTCATCTCGGCTAATGAAATCCGATCTTTGCCAGTGCCTCTTACTGTGACGAATCCCGACCGATTATCAATGTATGCTTCTGCAGTCGGCCTCATGGTCTCTTATCGGGTTCTTCTGACCCTTACCTTTTTTTGTAGGATGTCAAGCGACTCTGTAAAATATTTATTCGCTGAAAAGCCAGCCACTCCTAAAACCACCCTTACACCCGTAACAGAGGAACCCGCGACAGGCAAGTGCTGCGGACAATTTTTTAACCCCTTTCTTCTAAGTTCTATTTCAGCCGCCCCATCTCCACTAGTAACAGTCTCTCCTCCTGGCCGCACGGAGACTCCCAGTAGCCGTAGCACTAGCCCTCAGTAAGCCAAGCCGTCACGTACCGTTTTAAGTCACCCGTTAACACTTTTGGCAATGCAGGTCCGACGCTTCGACCAACGGTTCCTCCAACAAGGAGAAGCAAGGGTCAAAGTCGGATGGCGAGGCCTCGTCGGAGTTCCTTATCGTCCTCCTGGACGAGGAGATTGACAAGAACGGTTCGACATGGCACGGGTACGTTGTATTATTATCTTTTCTCAACCGTACGTTGATCCCAACGGAATAGACTTGAGAGGCAAACTTCGCGAAGTTCAGGTCGTTCATTGCCAACTCGGATATCGCCCTGGGATGGGCCCCTTGCGCGTGCCAACGGCATCACGTACCGCACACCGCCCGTCCGTGTGTCATCCACCAAAGCCAAAATTAAGAAAGCCGGAGCCGCCGATGATTCTTCCTCCGACGAAGAGGAATGGGAGAACGAGCCCGTCATCCCGCTCGAGCCGTATCTTATGCCCTCACTCCCTTCAGAACCGCCTTCATCACGCGTCTCGTCGCCAGCCCCGATGAGTTTGAACATGCAATACGGCCCTGGTGCAATGCCCACCCTGTCCATGCCGTATGCGTCCCCGATGGTGTCAGTACGCAGTTTGAATGTGGGATACCCGCCTGTGGCGCCGTACGGCAGCCCGTACATGCAGGCACAGGCAAGCCATCTGCCGATAGCGAGTTCGCCGTATGTCTCGCCGTACGTGTCCCCGAACATGTCACTGCATAGGTCGTTGTCGCAGTCGCCGTATGTTGGGTATGGCAGCCCTTACGTGTCGTAGGGCAGCAACTACCACCTTTCATCTTCACTTATACTCCGAATGGAACGCCATCTAGCATCGCCTCGCCAAAATCAACTTCACACATTTTTATTGTTCAGGACTATGGATCATTACGTGTACATCTATTAAGTTTACCATACATGCTACCTATTGCTACTTTTAAAACATCTATTAGGCTACTTGCTGTATTGATAAAAATTATCCACGGGTAGTTGTACGAATTATATTTGTTGGGAGTAAAAAATCACGACAGCCTAAGAAATTGACGACGGCTGAATGTGTCGGATAGCACGCCTTGGGTTATTATCACGGTCGCTCTCCCGGTGTGGTCAGACGCCGAGGGATCTCACGAGGGAAATATCAACTAAACAGTTTTACAACGTTCTTGCACTTGTGGATTCGTTCCAGCACTACAGTGTACATCGATACTTTAAAAATATCCCTGATGCCAAAACGGGTATAGGTATTGAAGCGCATCACAGTGATGGAGGTTTCGACATCACGCACTGCCATTCACCCATCAAGTCAGAAGGCAATTTTATTAAACGACCAACAAGGGCACGCACCAAAGCCCAGTGTACACATATCGTGCGCACTCAACATTATAATTCTAGTGATTGCAAGTTTGGGGGGCCCCGTTTTCGATCCAATGAACCGTGTTGTTGAGTAGAATTATCCGCCAAGTTCGGTTCATCAGCTTCGCCTCGATCTTGAGACTTTTCCGAATACTGCAAAGTAGGACGAACGCCAAGCGTTGAACACAGAGCCTTATATCGTGATCGAATCTGTCGAAAAAGCTTTGGGATGTCCATCTCTGACGAAATATCTGAAGCGGAAGGATTGACCCGGGGGAACTGTGAAATCAGTCCGAGGAGATATCGGACGTGATTTGCTGCACGGCTTACAAACGAGGGGAGGGTTTAGAAAATCAAAGGGATGTGTAAGAAGGTATGAAACATACTCATCGTTCCTTCCTTGTTGGATACAAATTTCTCTCCACATCAGGCCAAACCCCTCGTAAAAGCCGAGCTCTTCCCACATCTCAAACCCCTTGGCTCGGCCTAAAGCTCTACCCTCGATGAGTCCGTGAATACGACCATGGGCAAATCCATCCTCGTATCCTGACTCGTAGAATCTGAAGAACAACTCAGAAGAAAATAAATGTGTTGGTTCTAGGTTAACGCGGACGTTTGTTCGAGGTGTACTAGAGACTCAAGGTCGAAATCGTTTGACATCGTGCACGGCGTGAGTGGAGGTCCAGGCTTTCAATTGGTTTGACAGCTGATCTAAAATTTGTAAGGGGTGTGGCGCCGGAAGATACGGACCGGAACAAATGATCTACCTTTTCCTAACTTGGGAAGGATCAGAGAAATTTGACTGAACTGTGCAGAATCCCTTGCCATATTTATTAAAGTTATTCCTTAAAATGACAATGTTTGACCCAACTTCCATTTGTTTCCACCATTTTGAGGATAGTTGTCAATATGAGGATAGTTGTCAATAGGCTGGGATCCTTGCAAGAGCAAACAACTTCCAAATTGTCGCATAAAAATTAGACGCCACACCACGCCGCCTGAAAAATCACGGTGTACAGCTGATAAAGCAACTGTTCCTGGTAGGATACGACCAGAGAAATGGTATACATCCCCGAAATCTCATGGTATTACGTGCAGACGGTTGACCGTACCCCACGTGGTGATGATCGTCACTGGTGCATGCAGAAGAACTTGATAGCCGCCTATCTCTGGTTAAATATTCGTACGATACGAGAGTTCAAAGCTGAGGGAAAGCATAACCTGTTTAGAACTAAGGGCTAGATGATATCCAAACGGACTTATACGCGAGCAAATTTGAATAGATGATCCGGGTTGGCTCGCGGCGACACCCACAAAGCCTGAGATATTGAATTTGAAATTGGGGCTATCTACTATCTATGAGACCTCGGACCATAGCTATATATGGGAGATCATCCTTACCAGGTATAAGTATGGCACCGAGTTCCCTCCAATAGCTTATCTCCCTCCCAGGTCGCAAATGACACCCGTTAGTACCGCCCCAGACACCGCAACGACGGCTCAACGGTCCAAAGATTTATTCAAACATCCGTTAGATCCTCTGACACCAGATGAGGTATGGATTTCATTTACGTCCCGTCACCATCAGGCGGCACTTACCACCGCTTCGATCTAAGATCGCGGCAGCTTCGTTCGCAATACGCCATTATGTAGCAGAAAATACGAATGCGAAAGCGATCAAGTTTATGACCTTGTATCTCTTACCGCCTCCAAAGAAAGCTGTTCTTGCATTCTTGGGCATTCCATTGAGTCCTGAAAGCGTACCAGAAGCGCCAGTACCTATAATTAGGAAGGCGGAAGCTGATGTAGCCATTTTAATATTTTCTTTACTTGGCTTAGCCAAATACTCATTTTGATTGGCTGTAGTTTTTGGACATCGTCAATGGGTGCGTGTTATCGTGGTATCTCGCAACTTTGGTCTGACTCCTGAGTAAACTCTAGGTGTGCCTACAATGCAACTCTTTCATTCAAGAAAGCCTCGTGGTCGGTCGATACTCTCGAGCTTCTCAACGAATCGGAACATCCGCAAATTTCGGTCGAGGAACTCGTGGCTGCCGAGCTCATTGTCCGAAATAACCCCAGAGTCCAGCAGTTAGCGAAGGACGTCGGTGAGTACCTATATACGCTATGGCGTGTCTTGAACTGAGGGTCGTAGGTGTATTGCCCCACCAAATTTACTGTGACGGTTGGTCGATTGGTTACGATGATCGTTTCCCGCAGCGGCGTCGGGTCCAGCAAGGCCTTGCGTTTGCCCGGTTCTCTGAACATGATAACCTTTATGCTCATCCTTTGGTACTTACTCCCTCTTGCCCCACACCAACGATCCTATCTTGACTAAACCTACAGGACTTCATACCTGTTCTTGATACTCATACTAAGGAAGTGATACATATCGGTGAGTTATAGCCTATTGCTCCGCCCTCTCATGTCAATCTTATGTGAAATGCAGACTTCCCGCCTCACTACAAGTCCACTCCTAAAGGATCTATTTTATCGGTTCCGAATACATTCCCTCCGCCGTTATCTGTGGATCCTTTGGCCGCATCCGGAAGAGATCGAATCCCTCCTCCCCTAAGGTCGTTCAATTTCCTTCCTGACCTCCTGAAGGAAACGGAGAAAGGTTACAAGCCAAGGTCAGATGTTAAACCTTTACATATCGTCCAACCCGAAGGAGTTAGCTTCAAGATGAACGGGCATGAACTGGAGTGGCAGAATTGGAAGATGCACATTGGTGACTATGGCTATTCCCCTACCAACCTACTACATCCGTTGAAATTGCTGCAGCATTTACTCAGCGTGAAGGCATCGCAATCTCTATGATTACTTACAATGATCATGGCCATGTTCGGCCTATCTTTTATCGTTTGTCTGTTCCAGAAATGGTCGTGCCATATGCAGCTCCCGAATTTCCTCATTCCAGGAAGTTTGCATTTGATTCGTAAGAACCTTTGCTTTGCGTGTCATTTATGGACCTGAATTGTTTGGCGAGCAGTGGTGAATACGGCATGGGGACCATGGCAAATGAATTGTCTCTCGGATGTGATTGCCTTGGTCAAATTCACTATCTGGTATGTCTCGATAACCAAATTCTATTGAAGGGCTAGCTTAAAGATATGTTAGCCTGGGGCTTATGTTGCAAATAATGGTAGTGCAATTATTATTAACCATGTTATCTGTATACATGAAGAAGACGCCGGTGTCCTTTGGAAACATACTGATTTTCGACCTGGTGGTCGTTCGCAGACTGTTCGCCGTCGCCGACTCGTAGTCAGTATGGTTTGCACAGTGGCTAACTACGGTAAGCACTATCTTGTCTCCGCACTTCTTTCGAAGGGTTAACTATTTTGTCTAGAGTACATTTGGAATTATATGTTTTATCAGGACGGTACCATCGAATTTGAAGTTCGTCTCACCGGAATTTTACAGGTCTACGTTGCTGGGGATGACGAACGTAGCGAATACGCCACCAAGGTTGCTCCAAACCTCGATGCTCAGTATCACCAACATTTCTTCTCTATTCGTATCGACCCAATGATTGATGGTTTGCACAATTCCGTTGTTGAAACAGACATCGTCCCCCTCCCTTATGCGCCAACTGGATCCCCTCAAAACTTCGCTGGGAACTCGTTCATCACGCAAGATACGGTCCTCAAAACCGAATCTGGGCGTTCGCATAACTATCAGAAGGATCGACGTTGGTCAATCGTCAACCCCGCGAAGAAGCATTATAGTAGTGGCAAGGACGTAGGGTATGCCATTGGAATGAAAGGAGGAGCGACACCAATAATGGCGAGGTCTGGCTCTTGGATTATCCGACGCGCAGAATTCTTGACCGATGCCTTGTGGGTGTGCCGAGACGTAGAAGGGCCAAAGGGGGGAAGGATGTGGCCTGCTGGGAAGTACGTACCGCAGACAAAGGTAGAACCAAAGGATTCGGTTGGAAATTGGGTTCAAGGTAAAGGAAATGTTGAGAATGAAGATATATTAGTCTACTTGACGATTGGTACCCCCGCTTTCCTCGCGTTTAATGAATTGTTGTGGTACTGACATTTCGCGACCATAGGCACGACGCATATTCCAAGACCTGAAGATTGGCCCGTGTAAGTGGATGTATTGCCCATTCCGAGATGTCACCTGAATCCCATGTGTAGCATGCCGGTTGAGAATCTGAGTGTGACCTTCAAGCCCACCTCGTTCTTCAAACTCAATCCAAGTATGGACATCCCCGGAACTGCCGATCCTCAAAGTGTTCCTGCGTTTCCGAATGGTTCATCCACCAACGGTTATCATGATGTTAACGGGCAATCAATTGCCAATGGACATGCATGCTGTTGATCATTTCTTGTTCGAACATCTTGTAACACTACCATATGGCAGGCTTCGACTCATTGTACTTCATAATACAGTTGCAATTCAGCACTACATATTTGTCTTCATTCATGAAATTATCCTTGGACTCAGAAGCCGTATTCATTGGCAGAAAGGGGTCGAAACCAGAATACCGAAATACTAGTGTGAAGTTCAGAACTCATACGCAGAACAGATGCATTTTGTGACTGGCCGTATAGTGGAGGCACCGTTAGTGACAAAGTTGGACAGGACACTGTCGGAGCAAGTCGGATCTTCGCCAGTTGGATTACATTTTCTTGTGGTAAGCGCGGACGTTGGGTCTAGACTCTGCCAGTACTCCATTCCTATACCACGGTAACGCGGCTGGTTGATCTCTGGTAGCTCTTCTCACCATGATGGGAATAATTCAGGAGAGTAGGCCCTGTAAACACCGTAGGGGTAAATGTGAAAGTGGGAACCCTATAGGCCCGTTAATGAAGAAAGACAACAGAGAAAATCAAACTCACCAATCGGTAGTATGGACGGCTTCATATTCCAAAACTAGATGTGCAACAATAGAGTTTCGCTTACGGTCCTGGTGACACAGTCAATCGCCGGCGTAGTACTGACACTCCATAACCGAAAACTCACCGGGTTGGCCATAGGTGAAAATGCGTAGATTGCTGGGGAGGGCCTTCCAGTTCACTGGGAAGTATCGATGGAGCGATCACTTTCGTGACATCTGGGAAGTTCTGCTTGAGGGAAATACCGGCAAGACTTGCCAATGCTCCTATGAAAATTTAAGATGGGTATACGAGGGCCTTACCTCCATGAGAATGTCCGCAAGTGATGATAGCGTATCCAAGATGTTGAGCGTATTCAGATCTAACTGATAACATGTCACTCAGAGCAACTGAGTTCCAAATAAATAATAACATGGTTTCTGTAATTGCGGCTGAGAATAAGAGCTCACGCAGCGAGGAACCCAGCATGAACAAGAGTCCCGTCTACGATATAAAAGTCATCAATCCAAGCGAGGCGTTAATGCATGCAACCTACTAGGGGCCGAAACACCATGAGAAGTGAAGGGGACATGTAGGGCTGCCCAAACATCAAGAGCGCTGCTCCCGGCGGTTGCGCTTATGTCATTAAGACCATGTCATCGTGATGTTGGTATTGAAGGTCTCTTATGTACCTTCCGCGGAAGGCAACCACGATTTCTTTCCTATCATCATCGCGAGCAATGAAACCGTGAGTATTAGTGGCCACGTCGGAAATCTGTAAATTGTTGAACATAAACTGCCATAGAAGTACCGGCTGCGTACATTCTGGATAAGGGTGTTTCCGTTGGGCTTCAAGTTGCCGCAAATGTTGGGAGCGTATGCGGACGAGGCATCTGCAGGGATATAAGTGAGGGAGTGACGATAGGAGGATTGCAGTACTGACGCTGGAAGTAGGAGACTAAGTCGTTGTAGACTTGAATGCCCCACTGAGCACGAGTAAGGAATGAAAACCAAGAGACCGACCTGGAGGCACTGCGCGTTTGTTCACACCGGCATATTCGACCGTGGTAGGAAAGGACGAGGCCAGAGCAAACAAGATGAAGAGTAGGGGAGAGTCGCATTAGAGTGAAAGATCAAGGGTGTTACTCAGAATGCCAGCCACTGTGCAGATGGAGCTTGTGGGGTGGCTGGCATTTGATGTGTTAGATGAAACTGATCTCAAAGGATTATGGAAGAAAGGGGAAAGAACGTCATGATGATATGTGCGGGAAGAGCAGGGCACTGAAGAATGAGTGACAAGGTAATCAAAATAACTTGATGCGGCGTCCTAGTGCCAAAGAGACCCATTTCAAGATGTGGACGAAAGTCGGCGTCGCCACAGGTCTGACAATTTGCCATGGCAGAGCAGACGTAGGAAATTCTCCCAAGACCAGAGAACGAACAGAAATATTGAAATGCTTGCACATTTATCGAGTTGTCAAGGAAACGGAGTAAAAGTAAACTAACAAGCAAAATCATGTTACCGACCTGAGTCCTTCAAAGGCTATCAGGTAGCATGCAGCAGGTTAGTACTGCCCTCACCGCCTGTATGACATGGCTAGTGGCGTTGGTAGTTGCCGCCAGTGAATCAGGGATCTGCTAGTCCTCGCCGCCGGTTGATACTAGAACATTGGCATGATCCATGGTACAAGATAAGCTCTTGGAAGAAGCAAGCAACTCACTGGCTTAAATGAACTGAGTCAAAATGACACTTACGCCTGGGCCAGACTGGGAGTCACGGTACTCCTGCCATGTCTAAACGGGACGATGAATTTGGCAACCCATCTACTATCCATTCAGTAGTCGTCAAACGCGTCGAAGACGCATGAAGCGCGTATTAAAACCAACAGCAGAAAATTCTGCAAATATGGGTGTGTCGGCCCGCGAAAGGCCGCTAAAAAAAATTATGACACCGAAGCCAGATTGGCTCAGGGGACCGACAGAAATATAGCAGGTTACGACACGGTTAACGAAGTGTCACCGTCAGATACAATAGGAACGGTTTACACATGCCATGGACAGCCTTAGTAGCATCATGTTACTTAAGAAGAGTGTGAGGCAGTTACGGCACCATTGAAAAGGGGGTGAAGGGTGCATGTGAGGTTGTTTGGAGAGTGTACGACATGAACTCGGGAAAGACAGTCAAACATCACGTGCGTGGGCAAAGCTCGCAGTGTCACGACTCCGAACCAACGCTGGCAACAGATTCGGTCAAATTCAAATTCGAACTTGCCTGGACGCATTCATAATAATTTCATTACAAGAATAGGACAAAACGAATCCGCACGTCCGCTGGAAGTACACCGATATTCTCCTTTCCAATCGCTTGGCATCATTCATGATGGGTTCCAGTACCGGTGCAAGCTTTCTAGCACTACCATGCGCAACGTCTTGCGGAGTCGTCATCTCTCTGCTGTGTCGTGACCGCATAGCAGGCTGAATCCTGAGAGGCAGAATGAATGCCGCGTTCCCTGCTTGTTGACGAAGTCTGTAGCAAACGTTATCGATCCATTAGTACCGCTCGCCAACCGCTCGCCTCTACATTTAGCCCCTCGTGACCACTTTTCGCGGCCACTTTTCGCGGCGATATGCAATTGTCAATCTGGAATCTGAATCTAACAAGTCAACACTAGTCAAGGTTTGATCAGAATTTCCTTCGAAGGCAATTATCCGACATGATGCAGGAGATCTCGGGTTACTCTATGTTTGCTAGTATCTGAAGATAGCGCATCAACGAAATCCCACTCATAGATACCCCTCGGGTTTCCGTATCCCGATCTGCCTACTTAACTGACTACCTCCGAGTCTTTTCTGGTTTCTACCACCTTCAAGTTCCCTGGCTCTTGTCACTTGTTCTAAGCCATCATGGTCAAGTCAGTTGAAAGACTGAACGATGCAGTCAGTGGCACATTCCTCTTATTGTTCCTTCTCAGTCCTCCCTACAATTCTGTTAGGTTGCAAGATCGTTTGTCGGACGGTGGTTCAAGTTAGAGGGTTCAGGTGTTCATAAAGAGCGTTCTGGGTCACGGTTTACGGTATTGTGAAGCATTGCTCACTCAGGAACACCGATAAACCGGTTAATACAGACTGAAATTCGTGCTGGGCTCACGACATGGGTACGGAGCACACCGTCATTATTTTGAATGTTTCAAATTGTCATTCACGTTCCGCAGGCGGCTATGGTCTATATCGTGCGTCTCCCTTCCCTTGCAATTTGCAATCCTCATGTGTTTTGCAGGTCTCAGTCAATGCAAGCATCATATCCGATTCTGGTGGCCCGTGTGTCTGCCCTACGAAGGATCAATGCTTGACTGACGATGTTTATCTGTCTTGTGTGTCCCAAGTTCGGCGGGATTTGATCACTGCAACTGCAGCTATTTCCGCCTTATCATCATTTTTCATGGGGCTTCTAGCCAATCTCCCTGTTGGGCTTGCGCCCGGGCTTGGACTAAATGCTTATGTGCGTGTTGTACACACTTTTTCCTTGAGTGCGATGTCGCCGAGCTTTTGATAGTTTGCCTATTCTGTTGTAGGATTCCATGGCTCAGGATTCATAACGTACGGGGAAGCACTGGCGGCAGTATTTATGGAAGGGTATGCACTACACAATATCCTTGATCAGTCAATTGAAAATCCTTTCTTCCCGAAGATGGATTTTTCTGTTTCTATCTTTGCTTGGTCTTCGACAATGGCTCGTCCGACTGATGCCCCGATCGTTAGTTTTGGCTGTGGGAGCTGGAATCGGTCTCTTCATAGCGTAACGACATCAGCTGTCTATGACTGTCACGCAACTGAATCAAATTCCGGTTAGGTTCATTGGTCTTTGTAAGCATTACAAAAAACCATAGATAACGCAAATTCATCCTACAGTCCTAGCCTCCAGTGGCCTCGGCGTTATAGGAGGTTCTACTTCCACCTTAGTTGCAATTGCGGGGTGCCAACCAGAAGGTATGTATGTCCATGTACAATTCATTGCTAGATGGCTAGACATGTTTGTACCAGACTACGTCGGCGCAAACCTTCCGCATTATTGCGCTCGGGGTGTTTTTAGGAGCCCTACTATGTGGCTAGGAATCTTCGTCGGGGGGTAAGCATCCACGATGTGTGCTGTCCAGTCAGTGTTTGATCTATGTTCAGTATTTTCACAACTCTCCTAATTCTTTATCGGGTCCGTGGGTCTATCCTTATTGGAATCTTCTTGACGTCCATCATCTCATGGCCCCGGTCAACCCCGGTCACTTACTTCCCCCACACGCCGTCGGGCGATGCACTTTTTGATTTCTTCAAGCAGGTTGTTGCATTCCATGACATTAATTTTGTTGGCAAAGCAATTAAAGTAAGTCCCCGCTGACGTATTTATGAGGACGCTTGATAATTATCCTGCTAAACTTTAGTTCAACTACAAGTGAGGTCGAATTGACTTATTTTTGGAGTTGATTTTAAAATGCATGCTAGGAATGGCCACGTATGGTACGCACTAGTGACTTTCCTGTACGTCGATATCCTAGGTATGTTCCCCCTCTCCCTCGGAGTTCTGATCTCAAAGTATGAGTAGACACCACTGGGTAAGCAGCCGACATGTTTTCTACGATAGAACGGGTTATGACCTGGTTTTTTTTTCTAGTACTCTGTATTCCATGGCAAGATTTGCAGGGCTACAGGATCCGGTATCATTTGACTTCGAAAACTCGACGATCGCATATTGTGTTGACGCTATCGCAATCAGTATGGGGGCTTTAATGGGCACCAGCCCAGTGACTACATTTGTAGAGAGTGCGACAGGCATCAGAGGTATGGCTTGTGTTACCGTCAGGTTTCCCAGTTGAATTAGACACTGCAGAGGGAGGGCAAACGGGAATTACAGGAATGGTGACTGGATTAGCCTTCTTTATTTCAGTCTTCTTCGCTCCTATCTTTTCTTCCATTCCTGGATGGGCAACTGGTGGAGCCCTGGTTTTTGTTGGATCATCAATGATGAGGAAGTGCGTGCTTTCTATATAAGATCATTCTGGCCCTGTGCTCACTTCTCTGCTTTCTAGCGTACATGACATTAATTGGGATTATGTTGGTGATTCCGTACCTGCATTCCTAACCCTACTCATCGTCCCACTGACGTATAAGTATGCTCTCTTGATTTCTTGTGCTGCTGTGATTCCTGACGACCAACTACCAGCATCGCGTATGGTGTCATTGCAGGCATCATATCTTACATGATTATCAACGGAATTCCAGTCATCCTGAAATATCTCTCTGGTGGTCGTATCGTTCCGACAAACAATTACGAGGCCTCAGAATATTGGGACATCCCGCCTGGTAGTCTGATCCCTGCCTGGATGTAGGTTCAAGTATATTTCTCGCATCCGGCAAAACTCACCAGATGATAGTTCAAAATTACTCAATAAAGACCAAAGCACGGCTTCGCCTAGCGAGTCTCAATCGGGAGATGTTGGTGTTGAAGTTTTTGAGAGAGCTGATGCTCGCTTCGACACAGAAACGGAAAAGTCCGATACACAACCAACGCGATTTTAGACCACGGCATTATGAGGATCGTCGATTCAGATAGTTTAAAGATACGGTAGGGTTTTGAGAATCGACTGAAAAGAACTTATAACTAGTAGGACTGGCTTCAGATCAAGTCACCCAAATAAATATACCCATCCCTCAAACGTCTGGGATACGATGCTATCACCCGTGTACATCGGGATTGCATATGGAAATCCCACCCAGCTCAGGACTTCAAGCTTAAGCGCTGGCACGGTTCGGGTTTGGTGTTCCTGAGTGTACCAATATCAAAGTAATATCATCCACTCACGTCGCAGGATGCTTATCTCAATGATACTCCGATCGCAAATGAGTGACGTTTGTCGAGTAGGAACGAGATTCATACGCCTACCAGTGTCGTCCGCTCTAAATCCCCTCGAACAACATCAGAAGGTCAGAAGGTAGCAGAAGCTCTATCCAACTTCTGCAGCATGCCTGCCCAGTAACTGGAGAGAAGTTAAATCTCACTCCGCCATTCCTCCAGGAACATCATAGAATCTGACGGTATAAATTCAAAGTCATGACAAATATACCATACCAGCCATAAATTAGTGATCTAACAGAGGTCGTACCCCTGTTTTTGGCGTAGTAGCGCACTTCCAACGTTGGTATAGATGCAAATGATTACTCAGAAGCATTACGCTCGTTGGAAGATGAACAGCACCTACCGATTACTTACAGGACGGTGATAGCTTCCGATATGCTTTGGACAGCTGCGACCCGCGGCGAGGTATCGCTTGAGATTATGTGTGAGCCTCTTGTACTGTGGCCCTGAGGTAGGATCTTTGCTTCCATACAATAACGATATATATCCAACCAGGATTACTTATCCAGTAACCAGATTTCGGGGACACGAAGAATTACAACGAAACGATTCAAGCTGATGACGTTCGAGCGTCGGCATCAAAACAATCCGACTGTAATCTTTTTCTCGTCAATACTTGGATGGCTGCGTTTGTACTCTTGAACAGCATGGTCCCTGGCTGCTTTGACCTATTGACAAAATCAGCCCACCACAATTCCATCTCTGTGTTAACTAGACTGTTACCTCCTTTGCGTGAAGCTTGTCGGCAGCGTCAGACTCGTTGTGGCACATCTGACGCGGAAGACGTTTGAGCGATCGGAAAGGAAAACGAGGTTACTAGCATTTACGCTGTGATAGATACCGCTCGTGCGTTGACGGCATACATAACACCAAGTTCCCCCACAAACACATGTCATAGAGTTGCACTAGTAGGAAGGACTGGTTTGAGTGACCTGCAAGCGGCTGAGACATGACGAGATATACCCCGTTAATTTTGACGATAGCTGAAGGTAAAGGAGGATCAGAACTTCTAAGGGAATGATAAACTGACGACTAACGTTTCCTACAAAAGGGACAATGCCGCACCAACGCGCGGCCTAGGATTGTAAACATGATGGACGAGAACTTGTACTCGATGGGATAAGAGACGTACTCATGGCTTCTTCAACAAGATGCCTTGCCCCTAGATACATATCTTCTTCTTCTGCGGTGAATGTTTCACATTAGGCCGGGGGATATCAGCAAATTTGATGAAACACACCACCACAGCGCATCGGCAAATGGTCCTGCATATAAGAGAGAAATAGTATCATAACCGCGCAAGGATCCAGGAAGCGGGAAGAATATCTAAGGCACTTACGGGCTTCTTGCACGCCCTGCAGCTCACAACCCCGCATTCTTCTTCATTCTCACATCGCAGAAGTTTTTCTTGACCAGATTCAATAATGACGCTGTAATCACAGAACGGGCATTCCTCCAGTCCTTTCAAACTGGCGGCCTGGATATCCTTACGCACTTGTGCACGTTCCCAGAGCCGCATCATCTTGTCGGGAAGACAGCGTCTTAGCTCCAACTCCGGAATAAGGGCATTGCATCCAGATTGATCCAAACACTGAATATCGGGAATTTGGCTCCCGAGGAGAGAAGAAGTGTGAGCCTTCAAACAGCTGCTGCAGAATAAATGTGATTCAGAACATTGGATCATTTTGCGCTGTCAATAGAAGGAAGATCAGGATGAACGAAGATAATAGGTGGTACCACATACGAAACGGAACTTAGCAAAACAGCATCCACACTCGATCCCATCTTCATGTTCGTCAGTTTCTGCCATTACCTCTAGTATCCATTCACGTTCTTTAACAAATTCATCGTCATGCAATTGACGGTGTTTGCCATTCGTTTTGACAACGTTGACGGGCTGCTTGATCGGCAGCTGACATCTCTGCTCGATCAGGAAAACATGCGTCGGAGCATACAGGCCGTTGAATGAGGTCAAGGATTGTTTTAAATACCCCACCGAGACAAAAGGAAAATCTTGCTGTAAATGATCCTGCATGATGTTTAGTTGACCCGGTAGCAAGGATAAAAAATGAGACACGCACGAGGGCAAGTTCAGTATAGTCTGCACCCCCTGTAAATGGTCGAGATTTGTTGCCATACCCAAAGTCAAATTTCGTTTTCGATGAATTTCCAGCCTGCCTAAGGTCACTCTGTCGATCTGCATGCTTGCCGATGTTGACCTTCGGATAGTTTGACTTCTCAAACAAAGTATGCAAGACACGCTCCAAAACTTCATCTTGGCCATACTTAGGAAGTGCAATATTTATCAACATAGTAACATGCTCTGGTTTGACGTCGGGGATAATCTCGAGAACATGGGACAGGCAGTCTGATGCAGGGTCAGACTTGGATCTAGCGCTCCCCGGCCCAAGAATGCTAGCCGTAGAATTGGATGTATGAGGTCTATTGTCCTGCTGTGCCCGGTATCCAGGGGTTTCAGATCCTTCAGGTTGGGGTTGAGTATCTGTTCTAGGCCGTTCACCATTGTGGGGTAACTTCAAGCAATGATCACGAAGAGGGGCTTTATCCGAGTCCGAGTCACTCCTAGTAGGTGCTAAATTCCGAAGTAGAAGACAAAAAACTCGATTGTCTTTCAATGACAACAGCCAGGAGAGTATCAGGATCGGCAAAGTCGCTATCCACAGCAGACAGCCCAAGATCATCTGGAGTACAGGACAACTTCAAGTTGATTCAGTGGGAGCGGGCCGGGGCCGCCCCAACGTCCACGTAACGGCACGTGGCTGAGTGTCACACTACACAGTTAATAAAATTTAATATTATGTAACAGGCATTTTTCTGATTTTGTATATCTGATCAAGATTGCATTCAGGCAATCTTTTATCCTGTGCTATATGCTGACTATTTTTCAACTTCTGGCTCATATGTGACTGGTTTGATTATATCTCCAGGCAATCAACACACACACTACTAGTATATATTCATGTTTTGAGGA
>QMFE01014424.1:0-22146 GCA_003314665.1 Tricholoma sp. MG77 | reverse complement strand
CATCGTAATGCTCACCATCTTGTAGAACTCATCCATTTGGCCAAAGACAGGTAGCTTCTTGCGTGCTTCCAGAATCCTTTTGTATTGAGCCGACAAGGGTTGCTTTGTAAAAGGATTTATATCTTGGCCCTAACCACAACCCATCCGTTAATATTTGAGAAGTAGTGTCCCATGTTGAGATACATACCATCGCTTTGCGGACCTGGTCTCCTTTGACTTTTCGTGGTAAGAAGCCATATAGAGGTTCCTTAATGGGAGGATTTGAGCTAACAGGCGCTGCTCCTCGCTGCGATGGCGGGAGATGAGCAAGGTACGGATTATCGAGCGGTGTTGAGCCAGCCATTGCGGACGACAGGGACTCGGAGGTTGAAATGAAAATTTGACAACAAGCACGTGACAATTTGCTACTCACACGACAGGCCCATGGCACGGCCATAAAGCTTTATGTAAAGTCGCATGTCCTTCTAATCTCTTTCTCGTGTGCTCGCTGGCGTCATATAGCATCGCAGACGCCTGAGCTGTGGCATCCACGTTCGTTACGATACCGCCAAAGTTTTGGGAGTCTCCAAGGTGGCATCAGTGGTCATCTCAGTGCAAGGGTTCTCCCATCGCATTGAGTTTTGACTATCCTTATATTGGGGTGTATAGCCCGCCCATCGGAGGATTGAGTAACCCTTTAAGCGATCTGTTGATCCTCCATGGCAGTCACTGCCAATTTCTCAGCTTGCACAGCCGCCATGAACGGCTAGAACACTTCCTGGAGACATCCCTCCCCTCTATGGAATTCCTGACATTGGTCTCTTTGTACATGGGCAGTCCGGATATCTTGAAGGAGTTTCCAGTCTTTCAGTATGCTCATAACTTGTGATTGACTTGGATGTTCATCCACTTTCACCAGAATACGCGACCACGGCACTTTCAACTTGTCTGGGATAAGCTGACTACAATCGAGTCCACTGATTGCTTGTTCAGCCTTCTGAAATCTTGCTCATGCTGAACATATGCACTTCACTGGCAATATTTTATTTTACCCTGAGCGCTGACCCCCCAGAGCACCAAGTCTCTGCAGATCATCTTTTTTCCTTTCTTAGTTCACCCCAACCTCTAGTCGGTTGCGGTGTGATTCAACTACTTCACCTTTCTTGAGATGAACCCAGTTCCCTCACTTACCGATGTTCTGGTGTGGGCAGATACCAAAAAATAGCTGGAACCAGGGCATTGTCCCTTTTGTGGTGGGACCTTTCTTTCAACACATCCATTCTAGACGGCACCATCTCCAGTATTCTTACCATCATACATAAACTTGAATTGGCATATTTTGGTTATGAAGCTTACTTGATGAAGTCAATGTCTGAGTGAATTGTGCATGGAGACTTGGTGTCACGACTAGAGATATTTTCGCTGAGGGTTGGCTTGTTTGAACTATTTTGGAAAGTCCTTGATCGAATTGCATCGGACCCGTCTGTTCCAGCAAAAGTTTTTCGGCATATAAAGACAATATGGGAAGAACTCGGAGAGATTGACAAAATTGAGGCTCGAAGGACGGTTCGGCAAAAATATTTGGAGACGAATGTCAAGAAGCGCCAACATTCAGAGGGTGAAGGTGAGATACAGACTAACACTATATCAGTGCCGGAGATTATAACTCGTACAAGTTCTGGGAAATAACAAATCAAGGACCAGATAGTGACCGTCATCGATCAGATGAACTCAACAAGGCAGCGGGGTACTAGAAGAAATAATACTTTGCAGCGTCGTTTTGGTAGTAAGCCCACAAGCTTAAAGCCCAGACTATATAATGTCATTGGGAAACAAGTGGGCCACATGGAACAGAAGCAACGCCACATTGTAAACAAAAACAAATAGCACTAGGATGAACTGATTTCGCCGGAATTGAATTTTTACTTCCTCGTCGCTGTCGTCAACAACCATGGCTGCTCCTCTCCCTCCCTCAGATGGCATTGGTATCGCTAATCTCCCAAACCAGGTTTGCTTTCTTTCTTCACTTTTATCAGCTAGAGCCTCATGCAGTCCAACTCCCAACAGAGGCACAAAATTGTCGCTAAACATGGTGCTCATTTCACGATCATGGTTGTCGGTGAGTCCTCGCACATCATAAAACCAAGTTATTTTGTCTCACAGTTTGTTATTCTGTAGGCGAATCCGGGTTAGGAAAGACCACTCTCATTAACACCCTCTTTTCAACCGAGCTCTCCCCGCCGAAAAACTACAACCGTCGGCACCACAAGCAGCTTGACAAGCTAACTGAGGTCGAGATTATCAAGGCTGAGCTTGAAGAGAAACAGTTCAAGGTCAAGCTCACTGTCATTGACACACCGGGCTTTGGCGACTATGTCAACAACCGCGACTCGTGGATGCCCATCGTTGAGTTCATCGACGACCAGCATGAAGCCTACATGCGCCAGGAACAGCAGCCACAGAGGAACGAGAAGACAGATCTGAGGGTCCATGCTTGCTTGTACTTCATCAGGCCTACAGGACACACGTAGTTTTCCTTCTTATTATTTTACTTCTTCTTACATCATTCTACTTTCAATAGCTTGAAGCCGCTTGACATCGAGATCATGAAACGTCTTGGAACGCGGGTCAACCTCATTCCCGTCGTTGCCAAGGCTGATACCCTCACGCAAAATGATCTCTACCTGTTCAAGAAGCGTGTATGTCAGATTCTGCATACCATCTCCGCTTTTTATTGACGTTTTCTTTTATTCCAGGTCCGTGAGGTTATTGCAGCTCAGGGTATCCGTATCTATACTCCTCCCATCGAGGAGGATGATGAGAACGCCGGCCACGCACGTGTTCTGATCGATGCCATGCCTTTCTCTATTATCGGCTCGACTGAGGATGTGAAGACTCCCGACGGCCGAGTTGTCAAAGGCCGCGAGTATATCTGGGGTGTCGCCGAAGGTAATTGCACTTCTTTTACGTTGCTTTTTTTTCTCTTCTTTTTTCTTTTGCTTACGTGTCTTCTCTTACGTACTGTTAGTGGAAAATGAGAACCACTGCGACTTCAAGAAACTCCGGTCGCTGTTGATACGAACTCACATGTTGGACCTAATCTCGACAAGTGAGGACTCACATTACGAGAACTACCGACAACAGCAGATGGAGACACGCAAGTTCGGCGAGCCCAAGGTGAAGAAACTGGATAACCCCAAGTTTAAAGAGGAGGAGGAGCAGCTGAGGAAGCGGTTCACGGAGCAAGTGAAGTCGGAGGAGTCGAGGTTTAGACAGTGGGAGCAGCATGTGTGTATCATTTCCCCCGTTTTCTTCTGTGCTACGATTTGCTGATGCTCGTCAACCGATAGCTCATTGCGGAACGTGACCGTCTGAACAAGGACCTGGAGCTCGCGCACAGTACTATCAAGCAGCTCGAGGCTGAGCTCGATAACCTTCAGGTTGGCTACGGTCGTAGCTCTGGCAGGCGATAGATGATTGACCTGTGGTGACGGGTACTGATATTTTATGGGACCGCGTTTCTATCTTGACTAGGACGAACACTATCACCCCACACCAAAATCCTGCAGTCGTCCTTGCCTCCTGTCCCCCTTACTACGGATATATACCCGCCCCTTGGGGAAATCTGTCCACTCTTTCGTATTATATCTCCTTGCTTGTTATGTTAGTATCCCCGAGGATAGTTTCCTTCTGTGTTTTGTTGTCGTGGTTGGTACTTCTCGGTCATTTCTTCAACTTAATCATACATACCATGCAAGTATCATTACTCCCCTGATAAATAGGGACAATGTTTACTTACTTCTTGGATGGACCGCAACCTATGTAAAGAATATAGCAACACCACTCGGCAAACATCTCATCTCTCCCATCAGCCCACGGTCCGTCCTGTTCTCCGACTACCCTTTCGAACGTTGCGGCACCTCGAAGTAAACATGACAATGACATCCTACCACGAACCAAACCTCAGCATTTTCGTCTCTCACTGTCATATTTCAGTTTCAAGGAATTCTTCTCCCATCTGCGGCCGCCATCACCCACGAGACGAAGACTTGCAACCTACCGGTACGTCTCTTTTCTGACTTCACATTGCTGTGTTGGAAGACGCATATTGACTAAGCAATGAAAGGAACATCAGGGAACATCTGAGTCTCGCAACTCGTCGTGCGTTCTTGTTGGCCTTCTCATGCTAACTTATGTATTTACAATCACAGGGAAACATTATCTATGACATTGCTCGGTACATAGGAGGGCTGATCCCCACTCTGACGCGGTCCCATCCTCCGTTTTCTGGAGCGCGGCTACTAGTAGTCCCAAGTTGGGCTTGGTGATCCTATCGTCAAAGACTAAAACGCATGGTTAGTCTGATGTGTGCGGACCATCCAACCTCCGATCTGCTGTTTTTGATGATGCTGTCTGGAGTTCTTCAACACCTCGTCTGCTTGCCAAACTGATTCACTGGGTGATTTGTAAGGGGCCGTTTGAAATTTGCGCTACTGTCACACATCAGGAGATTTGATCATTTAACCCTGTATCGTAGGTTCCGCATGACTCAAGCAGCTGTTAGGAGGATGTCGGGAGGAGGTGCATGAGGTTGGTTTTCTTGAAACCGTAGTTGGACGTCTGTCGACTTGGCAGTCTTCGAATTAGAGGCCCCCGGAACAACTGGCAAGCCTGGCATTGATCCATTGCTGGCCTTCTCTTCTTCCATCGCCCAATGCTTGAATATCTCTGGAATGACCGATACTGCCCACATCGTGATATCATATCGCCATAATAAATCACCCTCTCCCTGCCTCTTCTCCATGTATACCGTTTGTGGTGCAAGTCCGGGTCATTGTCTTTACGTGATAGAGGCTTAGGGTGTTTGGAGAGACGGTTGTCACCTTGGATATGAATGAGGAGTCCGAGATGAACATCCAAGGAACGAAGTTGAAACGAGTGGCTACAATCGGCCGTCGAGAGACTAACTGCCAAGGTGCCGCAGAGATGGGAGATCTGATGGGAAACAGAATCGACTTGAATTTGACATAAGTATCGACTGCATATTGGTATACATAAACATGTTGAGCCAGGAATATCGATATGATCATACTCAGGCTGGAAATCTGCAAATGGACATGTTGACAAGCCAGGCTTGGTTCAAATGTTGATTACCATCCTTTGATCGTTCACTATACGCTATATCGTCGTCCGTAGGTCAATCCTCTTCGAGTAGTAGTCTCTTACGCGCAGCACAGAAAAGCCGGTCTTCGAATATGTCATGTGGATTTGGAACATTGAATGTGTGCCAGCCGTGCGCGGTTTCATGCTCTATTTCCAACACATTACTACCCTTTATGTAACTTCTTTCAAGGCGATAGAGAACCCGTTGAACACGAGGTCTCTTCGGCGCTAGTCTGTTCTGATTCTCTTTGGTTGCTACATCCATGACGTTTAGAGAGAATGTTGATCCTACCGCTGCGATTCGCGCGATTTTGGACAGTTATCCATTCTCGGTAGGGCTCTTTCGAGAGCTCCTACAGAACTCAGACGATGCACGAGCATCTAAGCAGGTATGCCAGTAATCACAGTGGAGAGCTGGATTCAGTTTTGCTGAAGAATTGCTTTAGGTATTTGTCTTGGACCACAGAACCCACCCTGCTACTACACTCTATCATCCCCAACTTGCGGAAATGCAAGGTCCCGCCCTTCTAGCGTATAATGATGCCTTATTCAGTGACGAGGACTGGGAGGCACTGCAAAACATCCATCGATCATCGAAGAAGACCGACACTTCGTACGTCCCGCTCTTCATACATGTCAATCCAGCTCTCTGAGTTTGTAATCTAGCAAGATTGGAAAGTATGGGATCGGGTTCAGATCCTGCTATCATGTAAATTTCATTTTTGGATTTCGCCAAGTACACCAACTGAGCTGCGTTCTAGGTCACGGATGGCCCTCAGATTCTTTCCGGTACTTCCCTTGCTCTCCTTGACCCGTGCCACGAGTTCTCCCCTGAAGGCGGTGTCAAATTTGACTTCCTTCAAGATTCTTATGTTGACCAGTTATTGTCCTTCGATCTGCCTCGCTTTTCTCAGGGACTTTGCTTCACAGGCTCTATTATTCGTCTTCCTCTGCGCACTGGCCCCAGCAGCATTGGGGATAAGCGTGTTAACCCCTCAGAGATTCACCAATTGCTGATGGACTTCATCGGTGATGAGATACGTATCGCTCTATTATTTTTGGAGAGGATCACGTCGATCAAGGTGCTTGAAATCGATGTCCATGGCAATACTTCTGTTCTTGCTTCTTCAGAGATCAGGAGATTGCCCAAGGTTGAACGCCCTATTGGGATTGGTCGAAGCGAAATTAGTACTGCATACACATGTGAGGTCCGGACAATCACCGACCATACAACCACGGAGGAATGGCGGATTCAGCACACATCATCTCTTCAATCAGATATGATATCTCGTTTGTCTCAACGTGCGGGCTGTGATCCAACAAGTGCGCTGTCTGAGCACAAACTTCAGCCGGACGTCGGCATCGCTGTGCCCCTTTCAATCAGAACTCAGGAAGTAAAATCTGGTCGTCTGTATACGTACCTGCCTCTGCCTCTGCCGACGGGTTTCCCTGTACACATCCACAGCCTGTTTGCACTTACCCAATCTAGACAAAATCTGCGAAACCACGAAGAGAAAGGCATTGTGCGTGGCTCTTCTGACAGGTGATTTAGTTTGGTTGTATCTTGAGACCATTCCTTGAAAACTCTTCTCTTTAGCATTTTAGTGGAGTGGAATCAACTATTGTTTGATATCTACATTCCGCAAGCATGGACGTACCTGCTCACTACACTTATTGAGATGGATGGTCTTTCCGAAGTATTCAGGGCTTGGCCACCCGCTCAAGGACACCAAAACGGAGATGCAGGTTACTGGAAAGATTTACCACTGGCCCTGCTTGGGTTTGTTGAAAGCTTTTGTGCTGCCATCTGGCCTGTCGTAGCACCCCATTCTGGACCATCATCGGAATACCTAAATCTTAGATCTGTGGCTGTTGCATCTCCAGAAAAGCCGGATTTAGATGTTCTCCAAACACTCGCCATATTTGGCTTGAAGATTACCCGCCCCCCTGCATACATCTATGAATTGTTGGATGGTAATTGTATGAAGTTGACGCCAAAGAGTGCATATGGTATCTTGCTGGTCAGCCACCGTTCAAATAACACTTTACTTTCAGTCTTATGATTTATGATTTAGAAACATGTTCCAGAACTTGAACTCCGTTCGAATGTCCTATTTTTGCCCGTAATACTTCGATATCTTCTCGCCGACAATGACCTCACCAACCTTGTTGGCTTGCCACTGATTTTCCTTGCAAATGGCCAACGTGTCTCGCTTAATCTCGATGGATCCCCAATAACCCATACTATGCTCGAAAAGAACGAATTCGAGATATTCGGTACATGTGATAATGACCTGATCTTACTGCACCTGCTTGATGAATTCACTGCAAGGATTCTGCGAAATTGTGGCCCTGACATTCTCAATGTGCAACCGCTCCTCCCTGAGACCATTGTTCAATATCTCAAAATGCATCCTAACCCCTTCGGCCTCGTACTCGAAACGAAGAATGTCAATTACTCTGTGGTAGAGTGGCTGTCAAGATTTTGGACATGGATGGGCAGTTGGCAATTGAGGGACGAACTCTATCCTTTGATCAGAGATCTGCCTTTGTTGCCTTCTAAGAGCGGGTTGAGGCGAACTAGCACTTCAATCTACACGCAGGTTGGAGTGCATCCAATTTTAGTCTCCAGCTTCAACGAGTTAGGCATCTCATTCCTCCATCCCAGTTTCTCTTCACCTGTCCAGCAAGTCGTGAGTTCGTTTAGACGGCTCGGCGATCTTAATGACGCGTCTGATTTGTTGGATTCACTCGATTTCAACCATGTCGGCACAGTACAACTTGATAAGGAGGCTGCTCGAACTGTTTTGAGGCATTTCGTTCAGGCTCGGAAAAGTATGCTACCGTACAAACAGCAACAAAAATTGAGGAAGGTACCCATCTTTCCACTGGTTCCAGCAGGGTCCAGGAATGCTCCCACTTTCTGGGGATGCATTCCTGATGCGGTGCAAGTCAGAGGTGTTTACATGGGGAATCTCCCAATGTTACCTGTTCTACAGGACACTGTCTTCGTTGATGGGTCAATTGTCGACTCTTCATTCCTCAAGATCCTTGATCCAAGCAGCTGTAACCCTTTATCTGAACACGAACTTCTTGTGATGGCCATCAAGCATTTTACCACGCAGTCTGTGCAGACCAAGGTTGCATTTGTAGAGTACATGGCCAAACATAGAGACAAGATTCCTCCCGTTGCGCTCAAATCTCTTCGCCAAACACCTTTTGTGGTTGTCACAGATGGAAGTTTACAAGTTCCAGATGTCGTTGTTGATCCGAAATCTGACATTGCACAATTATTCCTGTCAACAGACAATCGATTTCCTCGGATGACAGACAACCACCAGGAGATGCTTATAAAAAACCTGCAATTACTTCATGTAATGCAGGACACACTTACCATCGACATTGTGAACGAACGGATCCAGTTCATCTCTGAGTTGTCCACAACTTCCTTCGACATTGCATCTCTCACTATGGTGTCTCGTCACCTCCTTAGGCTTCTATATAGATCAGGATTTAACTGTGCTAATTTACGGGTCGACCCAAATCTCAAGTGGCTCCCTACGCAGAGAGGTCTACTTAGCCCAGCAGGTTGTCGCGACGAAGGCTCACACCAAAGGAAGCTTTTTGACCATGTTCTCCCCCTACTTGACAACGACATTGCGATATCTCCATCCCTTAAAGTTGCACTAGGTTGGGATAAACCACTACCCTTCGAGATTTTGGTTCAGCAACTTTCAAAAGTCCTTGATCTTCAGCACGACGACGCATATGCAAAGATTGAGGTTCTGATCAAGGAACTAAGTCAGCACTTACGTGACCTGGATGAAGGCCACTTTTGTCGTTTGCACACTGTTGTTGATGATCAGTCGTGGGTTCCTGTGTCTAGTGGTAAATTAGCTGATACATGGCACGCCGTGTTTTCTGGCTCATCACCACGTGTGGGGTTCCATGAGATTCCTTTTCCATTTACTCAAGGAAATTGTAGAGCTTTCTTGTCACGCATGGGTTGTTCCGAGAAGTACCTTTGTGCCCGTTATTCTTCATTTCGTTATTTAACTGTATTTTTAGGCCTTTGCTGCCTGCAATTACCCGAGACCTGAAACTGTATCAGAAACTATCACCCACCAATGATACCGCTGAGAAAGCCATCCTTCTCTTGAAGTCACTCCCTCCTGATATCAGCACGGAACTACGCCAAGAAATTGTGGTCCCCGATTCAAGAAACAACCTGCTCTCTCTTGACTCCATTTATTATAACGACATTGGCAACAGGGCCCAGTTTCTTATTTGCTCAAACTCCGATATCCACATTGCCCATCCGGCTCTCCACGAGCATCTCGCAACAATGCTTCATATGAATTTCCTTGGTCTAGCATTTTCTCAATGGAAAGGGCTGCGCCGCCGTATTGGGGAGCGGCCGACGACTACAATTCGCAATAGGTTGAGTGAATACACTAAACGGCAGTTTTTGACTGAGTTTCTCGCCAATGCTGCCGATGCTCAAGCCACCGAGTTTGGCATTTTCATTGATGAACATCAAAATTCAGGAGGGAAAACGTTATCTCGTAAGATGGACAAGTTTCAAGCATGTCCTTCACTCATTATTTACAATAATGCCACGTTCACTGAGAAGGACTTTGATGGAATTTGTAATAGTGGCAATGGTGGAAAGCGCGAAAGGACCGACAGTATTGGTCAATTTGGATATGGCGCCCTTACCATGTTCCACTTTTCAGAGGTTAGCCTCCTTCTAGTTGTATCACTGTATCTAACTTGATCTCACCTAGGTGATCACAATTGTGTCAGGGGACCGAGTGATGCTTTTGAACCCCTCTCAGGACCAACTTCCAGATGAACACAGTGTCGAAGATTTATCTTTGGACTCTGTCAATATGTAAGTAACCTTATACTTGATGGATATTGTATTTGTAGACTTCTGACATTTAACTAACAGACTTTACCCTGATCAACTTGCCTCCCTAGATGGTGTCTTCCAATTCAAGAAGTTGTCCTCGTTTTATAATGGGGTTGGTCTTTCCACCTTTTACTGTCTGACAGGCATTCAATATTGCGATAGACTATTTTCAGACTTCCATTGAGGAACAAATCACACATCGGTGGAAACCCTATCTCAAGGACTACATGGACTGCAAGGACAATAGAAGACGATATTATCCGTCCTTTCCTCCAGGATGCACATGAATTTCTACTTTTCACAAACCTCCAGACCATCAAGTTCCACCGACGTGACGTGACGGGTACCACATCGAAGGAAGAGAGGTTTTCTGCAACCCGCCAGGATGAATATGTTGATGGTACATACCGATCTGAGATTATGCACTTCCACCCTCCTCCCAATGATGCTTCCGGTGGGCAAAAGTGGAATGTTGTGTCAAAATATGTCCCTAGAAAAGACTGTTCCTCGACGCTTCCTGGGGAATATCGCTTGCGCTCTCCGATTGTTGCCGGAATTGCTGCAAGGTTGGATCATGATGCGCCGCATGCTCTTGGTGGGAAATTCTTCTCCACGCTGCCACTCCCTGTGTCGAACGCCTTACCTGTTCACATCACCGCACCGTTCCTCTTGTCGCCCGACAGAAGGCAGATCAGATTTGATGTGTATGATGCTTCGGAGTCAGAATATAACCAATGGCTTCTAGAGTCTGTGATTCCACCTTTGTATGTCTTTCTTCTTGCAGACTTACTTCGCCGTCATGGCCACAACAAATGGTGGTGGCCAGGAACTGCTGAAGAACGCTCAACGCACAAAATCAACGAAACTCTCGTTTCGGCATTCTATAAAGTGCATCTGGGCAAGACGGGGTTATGTGTCTTCCTCCCTAAATATGCTGTGCAGCCGGTTCGCCTGCTAATTCCGAAAGAGGCCATCATCATGGAGCCTGGATCCCCAGCCGTATTGAAAAAGGTCCTCGAAATTCTTAAGCCTCCTCAATTAGCTTCCCTCCCTAACCGACTTCGCTCAAGAGCAATAAGGAGTGCAGGAATTGGATCGGTGACACCCCTCTTCATCAAAAGCGAGGTGCTTCGCTGTGCTAATAGTTTAGCATCCGGATTGACGATTAGAGAGTTGCACGAATTGATAGAATTCATCCGCAAGAACGACACGAGGGATCTGGTAGATCTACCTTTGCTACCTTTAGCCGATGGCACATTCGCGAAGTTCGAGAACGGCTCAAGTTGTACCGCGATGTACGTTCTTTGGAAACCTCGACAAGCCAGCGAGCCCCTGTTTCTCCAACATCATCTCGTGCATCCCGAATTCTGCGCTACCAAATTTGTAGACCTGGGCCTGAACATTACGAAACTCAGCGTGATCGAAATCCAACGGCTAGTTCAAGAGATAATACCTCGCGCAGACGAACGAAGTGAAATGTCACTCTCCAAGCAACAATGGATTGACAGATTTTGGTCTGAATATCCCCTGTGCCGTGGGAACGACACTGGTCTTCTGGAATGTATTTCTCACTTCCCCTTCGTGCGAACCATGCAACAAGGAAGATACGTATCTATTTCTCAGTGCAGAAATCAATCCTCCGTTATCCTCAGTTCAGCAGTGAACTTGAAATCGGAGCTGTTGGAATGCCTCTCTAACCTCGGACTCACGGTTGTAAACCGATCTTCAGAAGATTTGCCTCACGCTCTTCGAAAGATTCTTCTCCTGCCATCATCAGCCCCCGGCGGATTTTCTGACTTTCAGTTTGATCATCTGCTTTTAATACTGAGATCATCCGAGTCAGTTGTCAATGGGCTGTCGATTGCGCAACGCTTTCGGCGGTTGAACGCTGATGACCACCAGATAATTGCAAGGTGGGCCCGATCGCAAATATGTAACACCTCCAAAAATCTGCTCCCGATTGCCCGGAAGCTTCCTATTTGGTCACCCATTCAACGTCTTAGCCAGCCATCCATTTTCCTTCCTGCGGAAGACATAACCGAGATGCTTCCTATTGATGTTACGTCCGCCTTGGTTATGCCCTTCATCAACAGTGGCAGCCTAGTCATGAAATACTCTGAAGATCTACTTCACCTCGACCTACATCCCATGCCTTGGTCCGAGTTTTTCGGCAAACTCCATTTTCCTAACTATATTCTCCCTCTTCGAGACATGCCGAGATACGGCCAACTCTTGAGAACGATCGTCGGAAGGGACCGGGACATCTCCTGGGTACTTGTTCCAAATTGCAACAACGTGATGTGCCACTCAGACAGCCTGTATGCACGCGATCCATTGTTCCTTGCAGCGTTGGGATCTGGATCTCGGCATTTTGTTGTGGAATCTTTCCGTGATCTTAAACCCTGGCTGAAAGCTAATTTCGGGCTCAAGTGTCAGAACCAACTAGATCTGGCAATGTTTAGAGAATGTGCAAGTGCTATCGATGACTTGGATGATTTGTCAGACGACATGGTTCAGCGTGCGGGTGTCATTTTCCAGACGTACTGTCAGGACCTGCCCCTACGCATTGCGCCTGAGGACTCTTGGCAATCGCTGAATAACTTGAAGTTCATTCCACGGGTTAATGGGAGACATCGATGGAATACAGATGTGTCGGCATACGTCAAGAATCGAGATCTCCCAGATTTAGTCGCTCCGAAGGATATTGTCCTTCGTAAATACGAAGCAGTTGCTTGGACTCAGCGAGTGCTTTCAATTGTCGAGCCGTCCCTGCGTATTCTCCTGGCCAATCCGAATTTTGGAATTCCTACTGCCGAGGAAGTAGTCAGTCTTTTCAATTTGTTAAATTTGCTATACGCGCACGATCCAACTGATTATATGCTCTTCTACACCATAGGTACGCCATCTGGATAGACTGGCACGTCAGGTAATGCCTCGTTACCCTCAAAACCGAGATGTATTACAGGATTTGCGAGAGACATATGCGTGGCTCGACGAACATGCAGGCGACGCTCGTGTGTACATGATTCAGCACCACGCCCACAAGCTTTTCTTGAATGTTGCTGACCCCGAAGAGATGACTTGGGAGTGGCATTCCGCTGAAGACTTGTTGATAGGAGCCAAGGAGACCATGCGCAACTTTCATCCTGTTCAGAAATTCCTCTTATCGTTCAAAAACCTACTGGAAGTTTCTGGAGTTCAGCGACTTATGGATGCCACATTGCCCGAAAGAACATCTGACGATGGCTCGCAAATATCCCTGCAATCAATACGTTCGATGTTCTGCGTCATGCGTGAAGAGCGCCAACTTACAGATGTGATATTTATCCCTGAAGCAGAGGATGGCGAGCCAGAAACTTTCTTTTACGCACATCGCGCCTACCTAGCGTCATGCTGCGATCATTTCAAGGATTCATTCACAAGCGCCTATGAAGAAAGGTGGCCCCTAAAGACTTTCCTGTTCGGGTTGATGTGAAATATTCAAGTCGATGCGTGCAAATAGTACTTGGTACGTCGCACTTCTCAGGGTCTCTGCTACCCAACTGGGACTGATATCAATGAAGATTATCTGTACAAAGGTGTTGTTGACTCGGATGTAACTACACTTGATATAGGAGAGCTCCTCGAAGTCATGGAACTATCCAACTACTGGGGCATTACAAGTTTACACGGAAAAGTTCAATACGATATCATCCCGGAGATCGATCCGCAGACTGTGACCAAAAGTGAGTCTCATTCCGCAATTATAGTATGAAATTCGGAGCTTACTATGTTACAGTCGAAAAACGAGCTGCAGATGCACAAGCCCATGATGTTGTCGAAAAATGTAAGAAATACAGGGAAGATAATCGCGCCATCATTGAACAAGTATGCAACTATGAAGACGATCAGATAGTCATTTAGTTTGCTAATGACACTTCTCCGGTTCCCTTGATCGCGATTCTTTAGTTGTTGCAATGAAGAAATGAATGTTTCCAACGTGTTACTTGAATATCCGGCACAAACATGTACATATGCCTAATCAGGCAGTGCGCCATACTTTTCCCCAGTCACAATTCCTTGCTAGCAATAGACCCCCTCTTATCTGTGAACAGCATTTTAAAATAGCAAAACAACAGAGGGCCTATTATCCAAGACTCAATGATTTAGAGACAGACCATGATTATTATCTTCAAGGAGTTTCCTTCTTTCTCATTAAGTATCTAAGCAACAATTAATTTAAATAATTGGTTTTAATTGTCCACAAACAAACACCATTACCTCGCCCGGACTGTGCTTGTAAATAAATAGGGACCCGAACCAAATTGAACCACACCACCAACACTGCCCTTTTCTAACAACCATCATGTCTCGTGTACTCACCAATAAGCCTGGTTTTTATGGCAAAGGCTCTGTCGAGGTCTCCCAACCAGTCCAGGGCGAAAGTGCCATTCGTAGATGTGCTATTTCAGCTGATGCTTTGGTTACACAACCCATTGAGGGCGTTGATACTGTTTTCGACATTCTGTCTCATGCTGCCGACCGTCACGGAACTAGAAACGCTCTTGGGTGGCGAGATGTCCTGGAAGTCGTCGAGGAGGAGAAAGAAGTGAAGAAAGTCGTTGATGGTAAAGAAATTACGGAGAAGAAGATATGGAAGTATTTCAGGTTGAGCGACTACAAGTTCCTCAACTTCGTCGAGGTCAAAGAGGTTGTTTCTGAGATCGCTCGCGCCATGCTAGATCTTGGAATTACTACTGACGATGTTTTCAATGTCTACGCTCAGACAAGGTGTGCCGCCTTTCTTTTGGCCTTGTTCTAAGTGTATTTACCTTATAAACAACAGTCCAAACTGGCAGCTAATAGCTCACGCATGTGCATCAATCTCAACACCTATCGCAACTGCCTATGACACCCTTGGCGAAGAAGGCCTAACCCATTCACTAAACGAGCCTAATTGCATCGGTCTCTTTACGAACGCCGAACTTCTCCACACTGTACTGAAAGTTCTCCCTAAGACCCCGTCCATCAAATTCGTCGTGTATGATGGCGACGTGAAACAATCCCTTCTGGATAACCTCCGGAGTGTCCGTGATATCAAGGTGTTCAGCGTCACACAGTTGCGGGAGCTTGGCAAGACCAAGCCTATAGAATCCCTAGAGGCACGTAGGCCCACACCAGATACCGTGGCGTGCATCATGTACACTAGTGGGAGCACCGGAAATCCGAAAGGCGTTTCCATCACGCATCGCAATCTTGTAGCTTCTGTTGGCGCAGTGTATACCCTCCTTGGCCATCACCTGAGCTATGGCGATAGCTATCTGGCATATCTTCCCCTCGCACATGTGCTCGAGTACATCGTCGAGCTGATTATGCTGTTTGTTGGCATGCCCTCAGGGTATGGGCGCGTGAAGACGCTGACTGATGCCTCTGTGCGGGGTTGCAAGGGTGATATGAATGCTTTCAGGCCTTCCATCATGGTCGGTGTCCCCGCTGTGTGGGAGACCATCCGCAAGGGCATCCTTAGCAAGGTGCACAGTAGTGGCGTAATCAAGAAGAGCATGTTCAACGGTGCTATGGCGGTGAAGAAGAACCACACCCCTATCCTTAGCCAGCTGGCGGACAGTGTAGTATTAAGTGGTGTCAGGGCTGCCACCGGTGGACGCTTGCGCCTGGCATTGAGCGGCGGTGCAGCTATCAGTCATGAGACGCAGGAGTTTTTGAATCTTGCATTGGTCACTGTCTTGCAAGGTATGTGATATATTCATCGCGTCACCGGCTATGTCATGACATATTGCTTCCCCCTATTTCAGGCTACGGTATGACCGAGTCTTGCGGAATGTGTGCTATCCTCCCGCCCGAGCTTATCCGATATGGCTGTGTTGGACTTCCTGTGCCCTCGACTGAGATCAAGCTCCTCGATGTAAAGGACGCAGGATATTTCTCGACCAACAGCCCACCTCAGGGTGAGGTCTGCATTCGTGGCCCCTCGGTGACCAAAGGGTATTACAACCGTCCCGATCTCAATGAAGACGAGACCATCTTCACGAAGGATGGATGGATGAGAACGGGTGATGTTGGACAGTGGAACCCGGACGGCACACTATCGCTAATCGACCGGCTAAAGAATCTCATCAAGTTACAAAGTGGAGAGGTATGCTATCGCATCTCTTCCCCTTCTCAAACAGTGCTAAATTTCAGTATTCTAGTACATTGCCCTCGAGCGCCTCGAATCCATTTACAAAGCCTGCAATCTTGTCGGTAATATCTGTGTGCACGCTACCCAAGATGCCACACAGCCGCTCGCCATCGTCATCCCGCACGAGCAACATCTCCGGCAGGCTGTTGGGAACAGCAACAGCTCTACAAGCACGGCTGACCTGTGTCAAGACCAGAAAGTCAAGGACATGATCCTGAAGGAGTGCAATGTTCTCGGAAAGAAGAACGGGTTCAAGCCTCAGGAATTACTACTTGCTGTGATCCTGACTGCGGAGGAATGGACGCCGGAGAATGGTCTAGTCACGGCTGCCCAGAAGATCCAGAGGACAAAGATTGCGAAGACCTTTGAGCAGGAGATCAAGGTACGTCGTTTTGTGCTTCCAATTTGACGTCGGTCGGGTTTTCTGATGCAGCGTGGTGCTTGTAGGAAATTTATGGCCGTTGATCAGCTTTCACATCGAGTTATCTCACGGCTGAAACTCGATATTTACTGGACTGTTAACTGTGTTGCATGTACTACTTCCGCTGTTTGTGTGTCTGCTGTCTTACACGTTTTCGCACTGTGTATTCTTACTACATCCTTTCAAGCATGTCTTTCAATAATATGGCTTTCAGTGATATTCCTCAGTCACTGGCACTGTCAGCTCTTTACACAAACATACGCAATACAAGAATCACTGCTCAGCCGTTGGTATATATGAATTGGAGGGAATATAATGCTGATGGTGAAGAAACACGTTTGAAGAGTCGAGTTAAAGATACTTGTCGACTTCGTGTGTCCTGGTAGAATTGAATACGTAGAACAGAGTAGATGTGTGTAGGCAGGGTTTAATTATGTAATGATATCTTTACCTTGATGGAATATAGCTTGTGGTCAGCGCAGGCAAGGGCATCGCTGGTCTACCTTTCTAGAGTAAGCCGTGACTCCGATGACAAACTCGAACTACTATTACTTCAAAAACGTCATCGATGACGTCGGCAATGTCTTGGGTGACTTATAAAAATGGAAAATGAGAAGCAAGACTTTCTCAAACCTCCATGGAAAAAGCAACGACTATCTTGGCTGCTCTTGATGCAAAAAAGCTACCTTCTACTCAACAATTAATCCAGTTCTTTGACTGGCTTGACAATACTGGTTTCACTTTCACTGCTGTTCCACCTGGAAATCTTACTCCTCAGGGTCAGCTTCTAGCTGATCGTGTCCATGAAATATTGCATGCATACAGGCAGCTCATAAAAAATAAAAATGCTGACGATATTCTCCAACAAGCCATCTGGCACTTGACTGAGGGCGACTTTAAACGCACTGCCACTGTACCAGAAACATCATCTGCTACTGCAGACATCCAATCTGTCAGAGAGGCTCTCCGTGCTGTCCTCTCCATTCTCTGGTCCTCTATCTCTTCAGAATCTTCCTCACTTATCACAGACTTTGCCTCATTCACTCGTCTCTCCCTTGCAGATGCCGCAGAGCTCCTCGAGGCTAGTGCCGGCGTCGCAAAAAAGAACTTGCGTGAGATCGAGAGAGGTGTACAGAATGGAAAGAGAACACCCATAACCGGTAGAAGCAAGGATCGTGTTATCGAGGAACGAGCAGACATCAAGCTCAAATGGGAACATAGCATGGATACCGTCAAAGGTGCAGGAGATACTGTTATCGATGCCACTCGCTCTGCTGCAACCACCGTCAAGGAAAAGGCTGATAACACGAAATCTCGTATTTATGATGCGTTTCTCAAGGTATTTTCTTTCATTCGCCCAAACACACATAGTTCTGTTTCTAATAATACCCCCCTCAAGTTTTGCGATCGCACCCAGTCTAATTCAACGTACTGCGACGCTATCACCACAATCATGACCGTCATTCAATCACACCTCACCCAGTCCCTCGACACTGCCTCCGCTGTTCAAGAATTTTCCCTTGTATCCCTCATCAACGACCCCACACCCGAGCAGCACGTCCCACAGGCACTGCGCAACTTCCAGACCTTCCTTGAGCGTATCGTCAGCACCCCCCTTGATCCGGTCTTCAAGACGGCACAGGCGTGCGTAGCAGCTATCGGGAAGGACTACGATTTGCGAGCTTGGTTCGACGAGTTCTTCGACTATGCTAAAGCGAATTTGATGAAAGAAGGATACGCGCGTTCAGAGGCCAGTAAGGAAAAGTGGGAGGCATTTTGTGCACGTTGGAGTGCGTTGATAGAGAAAGATTCCAAGTGGAAGAGGGCGGTGGACGATTTTAAAGTTGAACTGAAGAATATCATGGACAAAATGAAGAATGATGAGGACTTGGGACGGGTGAGAGATGCACATGCCCGGCTTTCGGCGGATTTGGAGAGAGGGCTTGTGGAGGCGGGCAGGGAGATGGAGATGAGCCTCCGGGCGATGGTGGATAAAGCGACGTGGTTCTGGCAGGATTTGTTCAAGGTGTATCTCCCACGCTTCGTGAGCAAATTGGAGAGTTTGCCAATCCCAAGGTATACGATACACCATGCCTGCTTCTAATTATCCTCGACTGACACGTTTATGTCTAGGGTCGAATACAAAGACTCGGAGATCGAGTTTGTTCTGGAGAACCTCGACATCTCGTCGCTCAACCTCCACCCCTCGCACGTCTTTATCCGTAATATCACGGATGTAGACGTCAAGACTAGCCCCGCCACAGACGCCCACCCTGCGCGCTCTCGCACTGCCATAGGCACGCTCACCCGCATCAAGGCCGAAGGCGTACAACTCGCCCTCCACGACGTATCTTTCTATTACAAGGACCTCACTGCGTCCATCCTTTCCCCCACACCTGCTGAGCTCACTGGGCTTTTGGCACTCACGCTCCCTGCAAACGCCATCACGCTCGAGCTACAGGTTCGTCTAATCCCGCACACCACCACCGGCCCTGGCTCGCGCGAGGCGCTGGGCCACTTCCATGTGGTTGAGATGGTGAAAGTGCGGATCAGCCCCGAGGCAAAGGTGGAAGTGCGGGAGAGCAACCATGGTATGCTCATGGCGATGTTTAGGCCAGTGTTTGTGAGGAGGTTGAGGGAGGCGTTGGAGAAGGCGTTGGAGGGACAGGTGAGGTGCTTGATGGAATGCGCGGATGGGGTGGCGTGGGATGTGGGTAAGAGGCGGGAGGTATTTGAGGATACGGGTGTGGGGAGGGGGGCGGCACTGTTTGCGGCGGTGTGGAGTGAGGTGGGACGCTTTAGGAGAAGGGCGGGTGAGGGAAGGGAGGTTGGGTGGCGTGCGACGGGGACTGGGGTGGTGCTTGAGCAGCGAGTAGGTGGAGAGCCTCAGGAACGGGAAGAAGAAGAGGAAGCCGAGAGGAAGGTGAGGAAGGGGGATGTGGTCTTTGCGGTTGGGGCAGAACCCCAGGTATTGAGTGGGGAGAAACATGGTCCCCTGGGAATCGGGGCGGAGCCGTTGGGCAAGAGAGTGAGAGAGGCAGTGCGGGGCGCGACTTATGGGGTGGATGTACCTGCTATTGAACAAGTGGGTAGGGAGGACGTCGGAAGGGATGTGAGTGAGCGGGTGGGAAGAGCGAAGCAGCAAGCAACAGGTGCAGTTAGGGAGGCACAGAAGAAGGTGGAGGGCTTCAGGAGAAGTGTAGAAGTCAAGAGGGAGGCGGAGATAGGAAGGGAAGGGTGGAAGAGTGATGCCTTTGACTTTTGAGCTTTTGTGTCATATAATTCGTATCTTGTAATATGAACATTTAAATTAAATAATCATTATATTTGTTTCGTACATTGGAATGAGTATAAATGTGTGGTGAAGCAAGTACATACTATCACCCTCAACATTCAACGCCGGTGTGCTCTTGCAAAGCTCTGGATTATAGCTTCGTTGTTGTTCTCGTAATTTTCGCATGCTTCGACAACCCAGGCTCCCTGTGCAGCTTCTGCATGCGTTTTGACTGCAAAGCATGTTAAATCAGCATGGCATGGCATGTCGGAATGAGCGCACAGACCTTCTTTGAGTGTTTCTGGGGTGATAAGCTTCTTACCAATGATGACCCGTTGGACTTCTTCGTGCAGTCTTGTCATGCCCCAATAATTAGACAACCCCAATACCTCCAGAAGGAAGGCTAGATCTTTGCCCACGTCGGGAATCTCACCGGTGTAAGTGAAATCTTGAACAAGTCACTTGAGTCACCTCAGCAGACACGAGGGATTGAATACCGCTTACCGAGTACTACATTCACACATGCGCTTGAATAACCTTTGACGGAAATCTTGATTGGGTCGTTTGGAGATGCCGGACGTGATTCTGAAAAAGTCCCGGCAAACAGATCTTTAAAATGTTCGCTGCAAGCTGCCAAAAAGACACGATGGGCTGGTGAAATCGGTACTTGTTCGGCTTTATCCTCGTGTCCCCCTTCGTCGTCGCACTCTGCTTCGAAAACGACATCTGTCAACGCCTGCTTTTCACGCATCTCGCGGAATGCAATACGCAGTGAAGCCAGCACCGTAGAATCTGAAGTTGGTTCCGACGGCTCGGGACACTGAGAGTTGATCACGGTCTTCACGCCGGAGACTAAAAGGAGCTCCTTGAACGGTTTAAGGAAATTGTTGACAGGATGGAAGCCCGCTATAGCGTCATCAGTGTCCAGAAGTAGCTGCTCTGCGGAATTCCATTTCCAGTATCCCTGACTCGGATTGTCGATGTTTAGGAACAGACCCTTTGTGCTGTGAGGTGAGATGTAAGGAAGCGCTTCTTCTGAGTGTTGATTGAGCCAATCATAGGTTTCTTGCAAATCATGGAGAACATGACGGTTTGAAGGGTGAGCCTTAGCCACTTCTAGTGCCAGTACGCAGAGATGTTGGACCTGTATACGGAGGCATCAATACTAGAAAAAAAAACATTAGAGTAAAGTGATGTACTAACCACTTCAGCGACAGTCGGACAGCCAAATTCCGGGTAGGCTACCATAATACGCTGATTAGGAGGTGCTATGAAAAGAGCTCTTTGGGTCCAGGCAATAGGCTCATGTTGGGCTTGAAGAATTTCATTTGGAGCGACGACGGCTGGGAACGACTTCACAAATCTTGTTATGTCCAGGCCTTCACTCTCCATTTTTCTTTGTCGGAGAAGACCACGAGGAATGAAACGTATTGTATCCAGTTGAGTCCAGCCGTCAGAAAAGTTGAGGCGCACTGATAGCTCTTCTGCATAAACTTGAAAGACAACCGCTGCTCGAGTAACTCGATCTTCCGCTGTGTTATTGTGGATGGCAAGCGCACATGTTTCAAACATCGCGAGATCTAGATCCGCTTGTCGCTTGAGTCCACAGTCGGTCAAAAAGGCCTCGTATTCTTGGATGTCATCTAGGACAAAATGCCGAGAGCCCGGGGAAAATGCAGCAAGAAATAATCGGTCGCGGCCATATAGTGTATTTATTAGGCAAAAATCACGGTCGCCATTGGGAATGCGAAGGTTCGCGACGGATGAACGGCTGCCGTTGGAGATGGCCAGCATTAGTTGCTTGTAGACAGACACATCACGAGAGGGAAGCTTGGCGGGCAGCTGAAGTCTCGCAATGAACTCAGGAAGGGTAAGGGGATTAACTTGAAGATGCCGTAGAGCAGCAGAATATTCTGCGACAGGAGTATTCATAAATCGCCTTGCAACTTCTCCTGGCATCCCAGCGGGAAGCATGGTGAGATCCCTAGCCGATCCAAGTTCAGTTGCTCTAGTGTTCCGGGCCAAGATTAGTGGCCAAATAGGAAGCCTCTGTGCATCTGGTACGACATCTTCAGAAATCGACATAATTTTCTTCTGAGCCCACGCAGCAAATGCTTTGCGAGATTTGGCAGGCATCCCATTGAATTTCATCCCAAGCGTAGCTTCCGAAGTTGGCCTTAGCACTGCAAGCAGATTACAGAAGTTGAAAGAAGGAA
>QMFE01014423.1:0-10362 GCA_003314665.1 Tricholoma sp. MG77 | reverse complement strand
CAACTGCTCGCGGGGTGGATTCCTACCCCAGCCCCGACGACGACGACGCGGTGTCGTTGTCGTTATCAGCTCCTGTATTCGAAGAAGCCCGCAATTGCGGGTCTTCTCAGATGCAGGAGCTGTGGGTCAATGATACGACGGGAGACAGCGGGTCTACCCCTACCCGTCTGACCCGTGGCTCGTGACCCGTGGGTTGCGGGTACGGGTAGACACGGGTACGGGTACGGGTACGCTCAAAAGTACCCGCGGGTTACCCGTGCCATTCCCTAGGTATAACCATTCCCCAAGTGAGTGACACATACGAGTGGGGCCAAACAGCCCTTCTAGGTTGGAGTCAGGGGGTAGATGCCACCTGTCAAATGGAGGCATTGCTGGCGATGAACAAGGCACACCATCAGTCAAGCCCAGAGGAGCAGGACCGCCCACGGCCCATCAATCCCAGGTGGTGGCAGCCACCCACATCACAGCCCCCACTGGCTCAAAACATACCACTGTCATTGATAGCGACAGCATCAACCAAGCTAGTCCCGCCAATGGAGGCGGAATTGTACACCCCAATATCAAGGACGCCCTTGATTCAACCATCAATGGAAGTGCCACTGGTAGGGCCAGTGAATGATGACACGGCTGGTTGGACAGGGATGGCTGTATATTATATACGGCCAAAGAAGAAGAAAAAGAAGAAGACAAGGGCAGAAAAGAGGAGAGCAGAGGAAGAGGCCTCCGACAATGAGCCCTTTAAGCTCAACTCGAAGGATGGAGATGAAGACGACGATGTGAACATGTCGTCAGTGTTACAAGAGAACGAGCTGTCGGGCACCTTGCCTGACAACGTAGTAATGGAATAGGATGGGGACTGCCCTGCCCACACAAAAATATATATATATATTTCATATAATTTTCCTGACATCAACTACAACATTTGCCACATGGTACATAAGCACGGCTATTAAACTGTTGGGGGACATGGGTCTCTGAGCGGCTGATGTCATGACTGGCATCGGCGAGATGCTGAATTATTGTAGATATGGACAACGTGTATTAGACACATAAAAAAAACTTACAGCCTTTCAGCTGGATCACATTCTTTACATGGGAGCAACATTATTATGTTCATTACAATTCCTTTTAGTTAGGTTTGGCACAGCTAGAGGCGTGCCAAAGAGGGGGAGAATGTAGGAGGGCACTGCCATATAGGGCAGTGTTTGCACTTATTAGTGCCAGGGATTACCGGGTATATAGCCAGGGTGGCTATGCCCAGAATCCCAAGTCTTACATATACCTTGCAGTACACAAGAATACAGCTGATTAGTATTCCCTTGTGTGAAGGTTATAAGCACCCTCCTACCACACTCTACAGTACCTGCAGACCCCATGACCCAAATACCGCAGTTTTCACCATACCCATGATATTCCCTATGCATTACAGGTCATTGCTTTCATATTGGAGGCACCACCTTCTACTTGGTCTCAGGAGTGCTGCCCAATATAGTAAAAAAAATTGGCCACTGGCGATCTCAGGCATTCTTGGAATACTGGCACTGCCTCAACTACCTGGGGGCTATGCACATCGAAATGTTACCACTAAACCTACATGCACAGCAGCAGCAGAGAAGCCCTCCCAAGGCTTGATTTGCATCTTTGGGTGAGTCTTCATCATAACTATGATGCGCCTTTGGGCTTGCTTCTCAATTTGGGTTCCCATAGTCATTCCTCAGCTCACCCTCAGCTCAGCAGGATGGAATCCAGTTTTTGTCACTTGTCAGAATCACAGATTCCACTTCCTGGATTCTAGCCTGTCATGTCCGCTCCCAGATCACTTAGTATGTTGAACTTAGATTAGATTTGTAACACTATCACACATCTCGATGTAACAGATAATTCTACCAATTGCAAAAGTGGAGGTAGACAAGCGAGGCATGAGCGTAGTGTACCGATGTTTTGCATAGTAGAAATCTGACATGTTCAGGTCATGTGATGATGGTGTGTTCTTCTCTTTCAACTTCCACCAGCTGTACAGAGCGGTTTCACGTTTTCTGTCTTGCCAAACCTAACCTGGCTCCAGTCCATTAAGTTTTGCCCACCCACCCACATCCATTTTCCACCTCTGCTCATTAGTGCGGTTAGGCGGATGACTGCTAGCAATTTGGCAAACATCACTGGCAATTAAATTTTGACACATGTGCAGTTTACAAGTTAAATCTAAGTTGTTCAGACTAACAAGCAGAGTAATAATTGTGGGTTGGTTCCCGTAGTCATTCTTCAGCTCACCCTCAGCTTGGCAGGATGGAATCTGGTTTTTGTCACTCATTGGAATACTGTCGACATTGGTAATGAGACATCGTGGCCATAAATACAGTCATCCGATGATCGGCGACCTTGAAGACACCTTCCACAAAGGTATCACTGACATACAGATCACATATCGACCATGATGGGGCCCCAACTGGCTGATGATTCCGGAGCACATCAAGACTAATGTCATGGATCTCACCAAGTGGACTGACAAGCTATTGGAGTTACACCCAAACTATCGCTGAACAGCCCTATAAGACAATTCCAAATGATGAGGGCATCATTTTAATTCCTGCCCACTGTGGAAGGGAAAGTAGACTCACCTGTCGACTTTCCTGTTCCGAGGTCCTTCTTTCATCTACCATTCTGGCAGTCTCATTCCTTACTTTAGTTTGCTTTCTCACCTTTTTCATCTGACTTTCTGTTGGGTTCACATTTACTTACCTCAATATTGACTTACACAGATTACCAGAAAAATACAAGACTTCTTCAATATACTTTAATTCATACAAAGACAGCCCATTGACATTTTCATCATTTCCTCCTCCCACTCGACAACGACGAACTCACCTCAAAGGATTCATGCTAGGCCAGGGTTTCTTTTCTTCTTTTTTCTTTCTTTTTTTTTCTTTTTCCCTTTCCTTTATTACTTTTTACAATTTTCTTTCTTTGTTTCGAAAATTGATATCTTTACAGACATTTTCTATTTATGGCTAGTCAACATCCAATTCAAGAGGCTGATGTTGCAGACAGTAGGGCTGAGTGTTCACATTTGTGAGTGCTCTGCACTTGTTGTGGGTCCAAGTCATGTTCCATAAATAGAGCACCTCAGAGCGTGGGCTGCTCCCTGAGACATTCCCATATACTGATGCTTGGTGATGACGACTCGATGATGCTGGACCAACAACATGACAAGGATGACATCATTATTAATTCTATTTTTATTCACACTCCTCAATTCGAGTATTTCCTTTCTGTTTTTACTTTAATTGCATTTGCCTCCGTTGTGATTGGCGCAAGAGTACATGCACAATCACATGTTTGTAGAAACCCCAATGCTTGTATGTATATAAGGTGTCTCCCCACCTGTTGAATGGGACAATCCTTCTTTCCCTCCTTTCTCTCAGTTTCTGTAAAGGCTCCTCATTATGTTTTGACTCCCATCAAGATGAGCACACCAACAAGTGTAGCTTTCATGATAAGTCCCTAAGTTTCCATAGATACGATAGTTTTTGGCTTGTTTGTCCCTCCCTTCTGTTCGGATCAATGTATCCATTCACTTTTCATTTATGCCAATGTGTGTTTTCTCATCTCGAGTTTGATCAGACTCCATCCATCTTTCCTTTGACTCGTTTCCATCCCTTTCTCATGTGTCCTGATCCTTATTGATCACGAAGGCATTGACTGATCCACCAACACGTGCAGTCTTGCCGCTTTCATTCACTGATTTTCACTCCTTATGAAACCCCTCAGTTTCATTCCCATTCTCTACCTACAATGTTATTCACATGTTTCCAACATGTTTTCTCCATTTGTACTTACCCCGTTTGCTGTGACAGGACGACCCAGTTCTTTGAACCTCAGGAAAACAACAATCCCTTCCACACTGCCCCATGCAGACTAGCACCCTTGGGTGCTGGTCTTTCTTTTTTCTTTGTAATGTATATTAGGCCATATAAGTAAAATACAGTAATTAGTAGCTAAAACCAGTGTGAAACCAGTTTGACCAGTTTTGAAACTGGGTAGTGACCAATACCAACCGGTTGTACCCAGTTTCAGTCATCAGTTATGTAGAATATGGAAATAATATAACCAGTCATGGTCTCCAGTTACAGCCAACAAGGGCAAAAAACCGAGACCAGACCGGACCTTCAAACACTAAACATACTCCATAACTTGAATTGGTCTACTGATCTAGTTTCCATTAGTTACTCTCTTTCCAAAATGATAGGCCCCTCATGAAAAATTACACACATTGCAGATCTTGAATTCTGGTGATCTCATACCCTTTTTCAGCTACATGAGAGGTCCAGCAGAAAGCGGCAGCATAATATGGTACAATTTTTGATGAAATGCTCTCCAGGGATCAAAAACTTGACCCCCGCAATGTGTGTGATTTTTCGGGAGGGGCCTATCGTTTTGAATTCAGTTGTCAACGACCACTCGTAGCTGTTTACAGCAATGAGATCTGCTGATCACCACTCATTCCCCCATTTCCACTCGCGAACTTCCGTTCCACCACTTTTACGGGCCTCCCGTATCCGCCCTTTGGAGATCTCGACGACCTAAACAAGAACCCGCGAACACCCCGCTTACCCTACCGCAACGGACGGGCCGAACCCATTATTTAGCTACTAGAATGCATTTTTGTAGTATGTGAACAAGGAGCCTTGGCACAGAGCTTTCTGACGGAACTCCGTGACTGTCGGACTGAGAAGAATGATTGATTTCCGTACGGTCTTGCCTCTGAGTTACCCACAAGATGACCCCGTTCAGCCATGATCTTCATAAGTGTGGGGCGATGGCCGTAGAATCACCAATGAATTAATAACGAACCAGAGTTTCGTCCCCGACTCGGAACGTTTTGAGTAATACGAGACTGCAACCGAAGCTTCAAGCTTCTTGAAGTTCGGACCCACGATCACGTCTTCTGGCATTATCTCCTCGCCCATGTTCTCACTATTACCCATCACAGTAAACACATCATGATCTCGGTATATAACCATACTGCTGAACGTGTACGTACACTAAACACTCAAATAGGCGTTCTTTATATTCAATCAGAAAGGGGAGGTGAGCTAAACTATAATCGCGCACCTTACACATCCAGGGGCTTAACGTGCACCATTAGGTTCTCATATCGAGGCTCTACCGAACCGACTTCAAGTGTGATCCAGAGCATTCTATCTCCCGCACAGGTCGCTCATACAGCCTGCACTTTACAGACGATCGATTGCCGACGTCTTTCGTATTCAAGTCGTCTCGAACAGTGATGTCAGGTCACCCATCATCACCCTCGGTTCGACGAGTTTCTTCCACGTCCGGATCAATAATCTCTACGTGGTAGCAGTGACGAAGTATTTTAACACCTTCTCTCGTTTCTTTTAGGCCAACAGTAATTTTGCAGAACTAACGCGAATGCCGCCCTGGTGTTTGAGTTTTGCTATCGATTTATCAATATTGCCAAATCGTATTTCGGGAAAGTGGATGAGGAATCGGTGAAGAACAATTTTGTGCTGATTTACGAGCTCATCGATGGTACGTCAATTGCCCGCGCTTCGAACGAGCTATCATTGAATCTTGTGTTAGAAATAAACGACTTTGGATACCCTCAGAACAGCGAAATTGATACTCTCAAATCATATATCACTACAGAAAGTGTTGTTTCCACTATTGCAGCTGTGCGTACCCTGATTTGATCCACCCCTCAAGACCTGATTGACGATTGCAGGAGGAGTCATCGAAAATTACTACTCAAGCGACTGGGGCAACTAGTTGGCGACGTGGGGACGTAAAGTATAAGAAGAATGAGGCGTTTGTGGACGTGGTGGAGACCGTCAATCTGAGTATGAGCGCCAAAGGTTCGTTTTTCTCGAGCATAACGTGTTCAAGGTGTACATATTTTCACAGGCAATGTACTCCGCGCGGATGTTGATGGACATATCCAGATGCGTGCATACCTCTCTGGTACGCCCGAATGCAAGTTCGGCCTCAACGATAAACTTGTCATCGACAAGAACGAACGGGGCATAAGCGACGCTGTTGAGTTGGACGACTGCAGATTCCATCAATGTGTCCGATTGACTGACTTCGATGCGACCCGCACAATCAGTTTCGTTCCGCCTGACGGGGAATTTGAGTTGATGCGGTAAGCCGTGCGCTCCGCGTACTAGCTGGGCCATCTTACTTATGATGAACAGATATCGGTCGACTTCAAACGTCAAATTACCTCTACGTATCATACCAAGCGTGACCGAGATCGGCACGACACAAGTGTCGTACACAGTCTCTGTTAAAGCAAATTTCAGTAACAAGTTATCTGCAACCGACGTTGTCCTGCGTATACCCACTCCTTTGAACACGACAACGGTTGAAAACAAAGTCACTAATGGGAAAGCAAAGTATGTTCCCGAGGAGAATGTCGTGGTATGGAAGTAAGATCTCATCCCTTCCTAAGTCTTGATGGACTGAACTGAACTTAGGATCCCACGAATACAAGGCGGACAAGAGTCCACGTTCACTGCCACGGCCAGCTTGACGAGTATAACACACCGACAGGTCTGGGCAAGACCACCGATCGATGTTGACTTCCAGGTCCTCATGTTCACTTCATCCGGCCTGATTGTTCGATTCCTCAAGGTATTTGAAAAAAGCAATTACACAAGCGTAAAATGGGTACGATATCTCACAAAAGCCAGTGGCACATATCAGATTCGGGTACGTCTGATTCTCTCTCCAGTTTGAAAGCAGGACTGATTCTTGTTACCTAGTTTTAGAGCTAGTCTGAGTATTTTGTAGCTGTCCCATCTATTGTAGATTAGCGCTTTAATCCCACTTGATCGTGAACCAAGCTTATCGTTGTCGTTGAGTGGATACTGAGTAGATCTGAGACTCTAGTACTTGCCGGGCCTTTCTCGATTTGGCAATTTCCGACGCGTTGGCAAAGTACTAGTAGTACAGTGGTCAATAACTTCATCACAGACAAGGGCAGCGCCCAACTTGCAGCTTTCGTCCCCTCTTCGTTTCAAACGTCTCTCAACGAGCGGACGATCTAGACTTCATGTTCTGGAGGTAGTCTGACCCAAATGTTTGGGGATCACTAATAATAATTCCGGTTCTACGACACTTTTCGCCACAGATTCGGATTTCACAATGCGTCAGCGATCGATGGCTTGCTGGACAAGGAAGACGTTGCGCTCGAGGCCATCCTAGACGAAGACGATCTACTGCAAGAATGCAAGTCTCAGAATACGAGGCTCATTGATTACTTCCAGCGGGTGGATGTGCTACAGCGATTGTTCGCATACGTCACCGGACAAATCGAGGGTGAGGAGAAGGGACGGTTCAAGTACGTCCAATTTGCCTCCGTTTCCCTATCATCCTCTCTGACCGTCTCGCTGGAAGATATCCATACGTTGCGACGGAAGTCCTGTGCAGTGACATATGGTCTATCGTGGAGACATGTATGAACGAACAGACACAACTGCTGATACCTTTCTGGGAAACCGTATTGGACAGATCGGCTGAGGACATGAAAACGGAGATGGTCATGGCGTCGCATTTCGCTAAAATCAACGCTGTGTTCTTAAGTAAGAAACCGGCTGAGGTGAATCGTCCCTCCTATCCGATTATGTCCCGTGAATACAGAGTTCTCGCGTGCATATAGATGTTTGCGTTCGTCAGGTCCCAGCCAGACGTTTTGGCACGCCTTCTTCTGCACGTCGAAACCCCTTCGATTGTCGACCTTCTAGTTCGTATAGTACAACTAGATGAACAACCCACAGGGGCGGGGGTTCTTGAAGTAAGTGGTATTGCAATCACCTTTGTGTACAGTTTGCTCATCTCTGTGGTTCTAGTGGCTATCGTCCGAAGATCTCATGGGTCGACTCATAGAATTACTTTCCCCCGCACACTCCGGCGATATCCATACCGTCGTTGCTGAATTGATAAAGGGCATCATATCAATGGCAACACCATCTCCCGGAGCAGGCCTCACAGAAGGCCTTCAAAACGGTCCTGCATCGAACTGTTTTGCACGACAACTTGCTCGCAGAGAGAGCACATCGACCCTGATGGCATACGTGCTGCAAGATTTTAGTCCACCATCACTCAATGCCTCAAACGACGGCGATGGCCATGATAGCAAATCCAATGACGTAGAATCAAAAAACCAGCTACTTCCAAACTTCGATTCAGCAACATCCTCAGTTGTGCATTCAATCTCGGTTATAGTCGAGCTGATAAGGAAAAACAACTCAGACTTTTTCGAGCCGTATCTTTTCCATACCTTGCGCAATCGGCTTATCCAAGTACAACAACAAACGCACGAGAATAGTCGCGAAGCGCTGGAACAAGCTATGAAGGAGATGGTCGAGCGCATGGGAGTGGTACATCTGGGACCATTATTGGAAATAATGTGCATCCATTTAGAGTCCTTACAGCATTTCCTGAAGAACCCTAGGTCATTGGTGCGTTGCTCTCCATCTATCAGCTTGTTATTCTTGACGTGCACTTTAGGTTGGTCCTATTTCGACAACCGTCGGTTTGATAACGCCCTTAACCTTTGAACGATACCGGTTATGCGAACTTTTTGCAGAATTGCTGCATTGTTCAAATATGTCGTTACTGAACCGTTCGCCAAGTGTGGATCATCTATACGACTCAGAAGGCCGTCTTCAAGGGGGCTTATCGGCCCTAGAGACGTTGGGACAGATCATCTCGTCAAACAATGGGACTAATCAGGGTCCCGAAACCACGGACGAAAGTAACAATGAAATGGAACCCGCCCTGGAACTACCCATCTCACACGCACACCATGATTCATCCTCACTAGACTCGGACGATGATATGAGCGACTCCGAAACTGGGAGTTCAGATAATGATGCGATGGAAGAGATCGTCATGTATGACGAACCCCACGCACAGCTCGAGTTGTCGCCGATAAGTGCAGAAACGAACCTGCCATCCCAAAACATCCCGTCCTCTCCGAATACGACGCCTCTGCCTTCTCCGCTGGAGCTAGCTGCGCACGGCACTGTTCTTTCGAGAGTCGGACCGCATTCGGGGACCGATCGACGTTCTCGTTCACACTCCACATCTCGCAGGAGTTCACGGCGTACCACTACGAACGGCGATGTATCCAATCTGCCGCTTCCCATTGGCGACAAACTAAAACGACGATTCTTGGAAATCGATATCGCATCGACACTATTAGTGAGTGATCTCTACAAGCAAAATGTTCTTGACTTATTATCCACTGAAGGACTTATTTTTCGAGTTTCCGTGGAACAATTTCCTACATAGCGCTGTATATGACCATGTCCATCAGATACTCACAGGCAATGCCGATGATAGCTGCAACCGTGAACTCGCAGTAGCATTGTTCAGGGACTCCCTTCTAATGCATCGCATTGTGGAGGGGCAGAAACGAAACGACCTAGAAGCGTGAGCGTTGCCACCCACATGTTTTCAGTTATCCACTAATCAACCCTGCCGTAACCCTACAGATCAAAATCAAAGGGCGTTCGATTAGGCTACATGGGGCACCTCACCCTAATGGCCGAAGATGTGATCATGGCTCTAGAACGTTTCCCGCCGGAGCTCCGGCTCAAGCTCATCGAGTACGCGCCTGAGCCAGAATGGGGCCATTACGTCACAGGAAGGTATAACGAGACAAAAAAGAGAGACACGCGGCTATTAGGTGGGGGCAAGCCGGCCCTTTCTCCGGGCTCCACACGGAGTATCGGGCGCTGGAAGGTCGATGAGGACGACACTATCCCAAATATCGACACTGCTGCGACTGTTAATGGCCATGAGACTAAGGGAGAGTTCCGGCGTGCCGGCGGTCAACGGCTGACGAGGGAGAGCAGTGCCGATTTTGGGCCTGCTGCTATGCAAGATGACCCTGATGAGGACGAAGAGGAGTCGAACCCCGCCGCTCCGCATGTATGCCTGCTATTAAACTTCGGTTATACATGCTGACCGATGAGTTTCGTCATAGTTCGCTCGCTATTTGGCCCAGGAGATGCATTCTGCAGATACCTTTAGCTCGTCAAGTTCTGATGACGAGGACGAAGAAGGCGGCTGGCTGTCGCAGTCCACATTTACCCTAGGCGCTCCGCCTGTTTCAGCTCGACACGGAAGTGTTGAGCGTGCTGAGCGAAGACCTCTTCCTCTCAGCACGTCTGGTTTTGATGCAAGTCTTTTGAGCATTCCCATACTTTGAGATATTTGCTAAAAGATAGATCGCAGGATTCCTTCGTTCCTGAACCAGTAACGGCTCGTGTTGAGGTTGATGACCCATTTAACCCAAGTGACGTAAGGATGTTCCGTATAATTTTAGTTCAT
>QMFE01014412.1:0-10542 GCA_003314665.1 Tricholoma sp. MG77 | reverse complement strand
CCGTACCCGAGCATACCCGTAAGCGGAAACACACGGTGTTACCCATACCCGAGTCACACCTTAATAATAGTAACAATACCTATCGCAGATGCAAATGACACACCTCAAACAGAAGAGAATGGAATGTACAAAGATGTCAATGTCATGGACATCGACTCTGATACGCCAAGCGACACCACAAAGAAGAACAAGAAGAACCCAACAGCAGATCTCGATCAGTTTTTTGAGGCTGTGTGGCATATGAATGGTGATAAGCGTGGTCGGCATCGGTGCAAGTTGTGCATGTGAGTGATTGATAGTATATATCCATTCATTTGAGATCTGAGTTCCTCACAGATCTGGAGATGGCTGCAACAAAATGGATCAACTTCTCATTGACGAGCATACAACTCTTCGACGCCACATGGCTGCAAAGCACAAGGTGCGAGATACCATCTTTCTCATAATTTGTTGATTGAATCCCTCCATCACCAGGGTCCGTATTGACAGTGGTGCAAGTCTATCAGTTTTCTATCAATGCTCCCCGAGGATGCGAAAGCAAGACACAAAGAGGCCCTTGAGAAATTAATGGAACAAACTCAAATGGACGAACACTTCCATCCTGTAAATCCCAACGACAAGCCAGTTCCATACACAGATGACGTATTCAAGGAAGCTGTGATACAGTGGCTAATTGAAACTGATCAGGTACCTTTTGTTCTTTATTCTAACATTAGTTCTCATCATTGCTGACAGCCTATTTCTGCTTTTGAACATCCCTCCTTCCAAAAGATGATACACGTTGCCTATCAAGCAACCCACAGTGTCAAGATCCCCAACAGAAAACAAACACACGATGAGATAATTGCGCTCTTCAAGATGCAAATGACTAAGCTGAAAGATCGTCTCAATGTTCATACCTTTTCATTCACAGTCTCATGTTCTAATCCGCTGTCCCAAAGCCCATATGTTTCGGGACAAATTAGTCTAACTTGTGATGCGTGGCAGGCCTCGAATGTAGATGGGTATTTTGCTGTGACTGGTCATTGGATTGAGGAGCGTTCTCCGGGTAGATGGACCTTGGAGTGTGCTCTTCTTGGATTTACACGGATGAATACAGCACACAATGGCCAATGATTAGGTCAAGCCCTTTACAAGATCTGCAACCGCCTCAGAATTGTTCACAAGGTAAGTAATTCTGATCAAATTTCATTTGTCTACTTTTCATTCACAGATCGGTCATATAACCTGTGACAATGCATCAAACAACAGCATGATGATCGCTGAATTTGCTCGTTGTTATAAAAGTAAAACAGGGCAGACATTTGATGTCAAAAAGTGACATATTCGGAAAGTTGATATCTCCATCATTGTCAATGGTACCTTACTAACGTTATTTTGACTCTGCAGGTGCCTTGCTCATATCATCAACCTCACTACTCAAGCTCTCATCTCGACAAGAAGTAAAGCCAAGTATTACAACCCTCACAGCATTGACGAACACACACTGGATGTCGGTGCTTGGGACCGAGATGAATTGGGGCTTGTCTGTGCAATTTCTGTCAAGGTCAGTTTAATTTTGTGTGTGAGAAGTATGTACTGATCTACCTGTCAGGAGCATTCCTCTTCCCAACATAAAGAACTCTTCAAGTCCATCCAGGTTTGGAAAGGGGTCAAGCAACCTGTGCAGCTGTTATTCAATATGAAGGTGCGATGGGGGTCCACATATGTGATGTTAAATTGTGCTGAATTGAAGCAGAAGGCAAGTACAAGGTTCTTACAGCACATCAATCACTGCTTATCTTTAGGTAGTTTGTCAATGAATTTGTCTATGAGCTTGGTGTTCGTACGGATGGTAATCTTGAAGCATGAAAAAAAAATTGATGCTCTCACGCTCTCTGAGAACGAGTGGCAGCACATTAGTATATTCTGCAGCCTCCTCAGTGTGTGTTCCTCCTGCACTTCCACAACATGTAATTAACCACCTGCGTACTACAGCATGCTGACAAAGCACAGCAAGCATTCTCATCTGCTCATATTCCCACTCTCTCCAATGCTGTTCCTGCAATCGAAGCACTGCATGCTGCATGGTCTAGCTGAGCCAACAAAATCAAGTACAATCCATTTAAGTCTGCACTCGATGCTGCCACCATGAAGCTTGATGAATACTACCAAAAGACTGCGGATTCTGATGCTCATATCCTAGCCATGTGTATGTTCAAAATCTCTTCATAGCTTTGTCATTCCTGATGGTTACCAGTGCTACATCCTGAGCAAAAGATGGCTCACTTCGAAAAACACTGGAATGCAGAACTCCAACAAGAAGTCTTAACATTGGCACAGAATGCGGTATGTCATTTTGGCAGAGTAGATAATTTACAATCCTCGCTCACACATTGTCAAAAGTTCAAGGAGCGTTATGAACAGCTTCAAGCTGCTGATGCCCTGTCTTCCAAGTCGTCCACTACCCATGTTGCCAAGCGACAGAAAACTCACGGTCTTCTGTGCAACACTGATTCCGATGAATCAGATGACGACGTTGATGACACATTATTGCCACCGTGGATGATTGAATTCAAACACTATATTGATACGAATGATATAATTCCGCCTGGTATGACAGTAGTGGAGTGGTGGGGTGTACGTATTCTCCGTTGCAATGGTCTCATAGTTACTGAAGTGCCATTTTTTATTTAGCTCAATGTGCCTCGTTATCCGATTGCAGCTTCCCTTGCCCATGATTATCTTGCTATCATGGCATCTTCAGTATTGAGCGAGCGTGCATTCTCTTCTGCTGGCACTACCCTAAGCAAGCGACGTAATCGGCTCAAGGGAGACATTGTCGAAGCTTTACAATGTTTAAAATGTATGTACCATAATGACCTGATCTTCCAAGATGTCGTAGTGACAATGGAGGAGGAGGAGAACCTTGAAGAAATGGACATAGAGTTGGCTGGAGGTGCTGACGATGTGGCTGAAGGTTTTATGTGGGATCTACTACTAGCTGATGACGAGGATATGTATGAACATGCAAACTAAAACTAGATTTGACATCTTTACCAACTGTAAAGCCACGGCTTCAGCCTAGGCTGGCCTAAGCTGGCCTGAAGCTGTCACTATGGCCCAGGCTTGAGTTTTGAAAAGCCTGAGCCCCTCAAAGCCGAGCCTTAGCCATGGCATTCAGGCCGAGCCGAGCCATCACATCACTAGATGGGCCCGGGGTAGATATTGCCAGTGGCAGTGCTGGGGACTGTAGCAACAACCATATATCCATGAATGATAACAGGGATTCAGTGGAAGAGTGTTGATGGAAGATGAAGAACACCAGTAATTGGTTTGGGGGGTGGCAGCTTTATCGTTGATGGTGGGCATGGTGGTGGTGGGATCAAAAGTGCTACTGGTGTTACAGTGGCATGTGACTTGGGAGTGCCAGCAGTAGAGAATGATTCTGTGAGAATCCACATTGAAGAGGGTTTAGGCAGCCTTGACTAATGTCTAAGACATGATTGTTATTTTGCAATTCTGTGATGGAACAACAATAGTTGAATTATCATTTATGTACATAAGGCAATGCAAACATGAGCAAACTGTTGAAATGTTACTACATGTTGCAACATTACTTTGCTATTTCATGTGTGTGGTAATCTATATACTTGTTTACATAGACTATCAGTGTGTTTAAGCTGATGGGGAATAGGACATCTACCAGTGATACCCATGAGATGTGCACCCCAAAGAATGGTGTCCAGATGAACAACCAACATTATATGTTTTCCCTGTCTATCAATATCAGGCTTCACAATCCACATGTTAGTGTCAGGACATGGCTCATCACCAACAGCAGAAAACCATGTCAATAAAGTGCATGGATACATGATGGAGTGATGTTTGATCTTGAAAAACAAGCAAACACAGGCTGCATGCAACCCCTGAAAGCCAGGTAGATCTGGATTGTGTTCAATGAAAACACAATCACACTGCTCTGGACCCCCATGCCAGGAGCTGACAGATCATATTCATTCCCAGTACATGCCACCAATACCAGACTTGTCACTGGGAGCATAATAGATGGCAACCACAGATGGATAGACATAAACTTTGCCCATGTATACAGGACAACTGGCCAGAGGGATGTTGATTAGTGGAATAGTTTGGTCATGGTCCAGGTGTTCTTGCTCATAGAGAAATTGGGAGATGAGTTCTGGAAGCTGAGGAATGTTCAAATGGAGTGCTAGAGCTGGAAGTGAGCAAGGAAGTCAAGAGACTGATAACCAATAACTCAGATCAATATTTAACCGCACAATTGATGATCACATACTGGGAACCCTAGCCAAGGTGACTTCCCCCAGGATATCAATAGTGCCCCTGTCATCATCATCCTGCAACAAATCAGCAATTGTGGGCAGGTTTTCACAATTGATTAGCACAGCCTTTAGCATCCCACGCACTTGAAAATTGACATGGCTGGCTGCAAGTTCATCAAGTTGTTGGTTTGTAAGAAGCATTTGTGAGAGTGCATTGTGATGATTAGACCATTGCCATGGTTCCTTGACAGCTTTAATATGTTTCGATTTGGTAATTGAAGAGCATAGTCCATTAGGGGCTCCAAATTCAGTTATGAGAAAGGGATAATGCACCAGGGAATGTTGATGTGGGAGTGAGATGCCCTCTAAATGTACACCCTCATGTTCAAAGACTTTGTGCTCCTGATGAAAACATGCAATGGTGCTGTTGAGTTCATCTATATCATCTTCATTGATAACAGAGCAGCGGACAAGGTAGCAAAACTCCATAAAGCTAGTGAGCACCCACAGCATCTGTGAAGGAACATGGCCTGCAATAGCAGGGAGATAAACTTGAAAAGATACAGTTAAGTTCAGAAAGACAAGTGAGATCACAAATACCCCACCTTCATAAGTGCCTTGGAATCATCACCTGTCCATTGCTTGAAACCATGTCCCTCCAGAAAGTGTTGAAGACCAGGAAATGATGGGGCAGCAGTGATTCTGACAAGACATCCTTATGGGTGGCTAATAATACATCAATAGATTTTAAACTTTAGTTACCTGCAATCAATATCAGCAAGGATCTGATCCGCCTCACTTGCAGTGTGAACAAGCCTCAGGTACTCTCCTATCCAGGTAATGAGATGATCTTTGAATGTTCCTTTGATTACTTGATGTAAAATGTTGGGTGAGGTGAGTTCATGGATATTGGCACACAGGAAGCCATAAGTAAATGGCTAAACAAATGGAAGGGAGCCAGGTTAGGCAACCAACACTGAGGTGGGCAAGTCAGACAGGATCAAGGTATCTTAGTTACACAGAAGTGGGAACAAAGGTTGAATATTAAAAAATAACAGTCTATATCAGGGGACCTTTGGACCATGTAAGTAAAAGGCCGCATCAGGCATGCTGTGTGTTTCTTGAGAGCCGCATCAGGCTCATCCATTGTCTTGTGGAGTATTGGTTGTTCAGGTAATGATGTCGGTGACACGTTATCGGGAATGTTGCTGATGTCGTCAGGTGCCGAGCAGGGCCTGACTGTTGCGATGATGGAGTTGTGGATGTTGGTATAGTTGTGGATATTAGTGTTGTCAATGGTATAGGAATGAAGAGTTGGTATATGGGATCAGGGTACCAATTGGGGGCCGACAATGAAGTGTGTTAGTACTGTCGTAAGTCTGCGGACTTACACCCCTCCCCACTTGAAAGAATTGTGTGGGTTTTCAGACATCTGTCCTGTTTTTGTCTTCCCATCTGTCGAGGGTGTCTGTGTCTGCCATTTCTGAGCCAGGGCACCATTCATTGTGTTCTTTTCCATATCCTTCATATCATACAAGGTATTGTATGCCTTGGCCCTGCCGATGGGCGTCCATGATTTTGTTGATATACCACTCTTCGGTGCCATCCTCGGTGACTATGGGTCGTGGCCAGGTTGGTTCGCGGTCTGGGAAGAGGAGAGGGTCATTGGGGATATATCTTCTTAGTAGGTGGGCATGGAAACTGGGGAAGGTGTTAGGGTTGTTGGGTAGTTTGAGGGTATATTTGGAGCATTTGGGGAAGGTGTGTGTAATGGTGTAGGGGCCGTCATTTCTTGGCATGAATTTGGCAATGTGGGTTTTTCCTTTGCATTTATAGTTGTGGCGGTGATTTTCGGTGGAAAGCATAATGAGGTCGCTGATCTTGTAAATGTCTTCTGGTGTGTGGTGTTTGTTGGGTGATATGCCTGACAGATTTTGGCGGTGAGGAGGTTGTCTTGTGCCTCTTGGACATCGAGCGCAACCTGTGTTATTATCTTGTGAGTGGTGGTTTGTTTGATAGTGGCATTTGTGGTGAGCGGGATAATCGGCGGGGACCGCCCAGTCTTCAGTTGGAAGCCAGAGAAGCCAGTGGACATGTTCACAGTATTCATGATGGCAAATTGTACTCGGGGGAGTTTGGCAAGCCATCTCTTTTGGTTGTTGTCGATGTGGTATCTGATGGCTTGGTTAACAGTTTTGTTTGTCCGTTCGCTGCTACCATCAGTTTCAGGGTGGTAGGACATGGACATCTTCAGTTTGACGCCGGCGAGCTTGTGGAGGGCTGTCCAAAGTTTGGCAGTGAAGAGTGGGTCCCGATCAGAAATGAGGTTCAGCATCAGCCTGTTTTCGCAATACCATTCGTTGAAGAGCATGATGGCAATTTTGGCGGCAGTGTCAGTGGAGTGGGTAGTGGTGATGTGGATGTCGGCCCTGAGCGGGTCCACCATGGTCAGGATAGTGTCTTTCCCGTGTTCCTCAGGGAGTGGCCCAATGAAATCTAAAGCCACTGTGTCGAAGCGGTCATCAGGAACTGGTAGGGGATGTAAGGGACCGGTGGGTTTGGAAGTGCAACTTTTGTTTCGTTGACATTCGGCGCATGATGGGATATATGCATTCTCGAGATCTTGGTGCATGTTTGGCCAGTAGTAGGAACCCCGCAAGGACTCATAGCTTTTGTCGAAGCCAAAGTGTCCAAGTGTGTCATGAGCAAGGTTGTAAAGTAGTTCGCAAACATGTAGGTCGCACAGGATCACCAGTCGGTGTCCGACATAGAGGAGTTTATCGGTGAGGGTTGCCCCTTTGATGCTCCCCATACTGATGTCTTTGGTGAGTTGTTTGGCAAAGTTGTCTGTTTCATAGCCAGTGGTAATTGTGTCAAGGAGCGACTGGTCAGCAGCAATGTTCAATATGCCTGCAATAGGTGGGGTCGGTGCGTTGCACGTGTATGCTATTGTGCAGGCTGCTAGGCAGGCATTGGGAACCATGTCAGGCATCCAAGATAAAGCATTAGTGGTGGTGTTCAATTCACCATGGATGTAGGTGATGGAATAGTCGAAGTCCACAAGGTACATTGACCATATCATTTGGCACCTCAACATCTCCTTCTGCGATTGGAAGTACTCGAGTGTTTGGTGGTCAGTGTAGACCTTGAATCAGGCACCAAGGAGGTGAGATCTCCATTTCTTCAATGATTTGACGATAGTGAGAAGTTCCTTTTTGTGGATGGGGTAGTTCTTCTCGGCGTCATTGAGTTGGTATGAATTGTATACAACTGGACAAGTGGTTTCCCAGGTTTTGCCAAAACTCAGGATGGCGCCAGTGGTAACATAGATGTTCGACTCCTTGTCTTCATAATCAATTATGGTGAGACAGTCGGCACTGAGGACCAAACATTTGATGCTCTCAAACATAGTCTGGTGTTCTGTGGTCCAAGTCGGGAAGACCCAATCCCATTCCTTTGTTGTGAGGGGTGTCAGTACACTTGTATATTCGGCAAGTGCTGGTAGGAAGGTGGCTACATATCTGGTCAAGCCCAAGAAACCCCTGACATTGGTGGCTGTCATTGGTTGGGGCCAGGAAGCAATACGGTCAGTTTTGCAGGGATCAGGTTTTATGCTGGTCCCCGATATTATGTGTCCAAGGAAACATAACTCGGTGGCGAATAGGGTAGACTTTGCTTGGTTGCAGTAGATACTGGCTTTTTGGAGGGCCTTGAGAATTGTGTTACAATTTTGTTCATGCTCCTCCATGGTTTGTGACCATATAATTATGTTGTCAAGGTACACATGGCAAATTTTGCCAATGTGTTCTCTTAGTGCATCGGTCATCTGATGCTGATGCGTTGCTGGGGTGTTGCAGCTGCCTTGTGGCATGACGGTCCATTCATAGAGACCCCATGGCGTCCTTACGGCAGTGAGATGAATGTCATCAGGGTGTACTTGTGTCTGGAAAAAGGAGTTCGTCATGTCCATTTTGGTGAATACTTTTCCTTTACCACAGTCAGCTAGTATGTTGTCAATGCAGGGAAGGGGGAAACTGTCCCGCACGGTATTGCCATTGAGCGCCCGATAGTCATTAACCCAGCATGGAGGGAATGTTAAGTCTGGTACTCCAGCGATGTATTTGGGGACATAAAATGCCGGTGAGGCATATTCAGAGGAGGATGGTCGTATGCAACCAGCTTGTAAGTGTTCATCTAGTAGTTTCTTCCAAGACTCTTGGTACTTCTTGGGCATACCCTTTGCTGTTATTGACCTTAGTTGGGTTTTTGAGGCAGATGCAGTGAAACATGTGTCCAGGGACATGGTCGGTAGTGTTGGGAAGTCGCGTCAGGAACCAATCAGCAAATTTGCTTTTGATTTTGGCATCTTCAGCCTTGAGCACCTCTTGAAAGGTGAGGCCCTCAATACATTCCTGAACAGCGGCCATGATAGGCCCAGGGAGGAGGTATCCTGCAAGTGCAGGTGCCCCTGTCTGCTTGAGAGTGGGTAGTTTTGGGACCTGAACTTTCTTTGGGGTAGGTGGAGGTGTGACCTGTGGCTCCATTCAGGGCTGAGTGGGGATGAGAGGTGGATTTAGAAGGTCATAGCCAGTGCGTTTGTCGATAGCCATTCGTTCATGGGAGTCTATCACAATTTTTTCTGATGACAGAAATGGCATTCCTAGTATAATGGGGAATGTTAGCCCCTTATTTACTTTCATCCTCTGGACACCCAATTTCCATAAGCCATCCTTCAACTGCAATTCTAACTTCACATATCCCTTGCAGACTGTTATGATCGCTCACACACCCCTCGCTGACACCCCTGTCCGTCGCCTACTTTCAATTCCTGTTCCCATTTCTGTCTCATCTCGTTCCGCACTCCCGTACACCCGCGCGCAGACGCGCGCACTCGTTCGCATCCGTCCGCGCATGCGCGACACGCGCGCGCCCTGGTCCGCGCCTCTACAACGCGTGCGTGCGTCGACTCTCTGACCCCACCAGCCCCGCGGATGCCTCGCGCTCGTTCCGCCCTAACAGCTATCTCCAAGATTCGATCTCTCTCTTGTATTTGCAATTCTTGCTGGTGTCCCGTCTTTCCGTTTGCCGAACTATACTTAGTGTTATCATTTCCAATTGTATGAAACTTCACCCCTATCCCGTATTCTTAGCCTTAGGCTCCACTGGTCTCGTAGCTTAGGAACGTGCCGCTTCTGTTAGTTAGATGTATAAGTACTTCGCTATGCACGTGTAGAACCTTAGTCTAATAATCAACAACGTTCCACGCTCTCGCTCTCAGTCCCCTTAGTCCGCGCGACGAACTCCTTATCTGAAATAACGGACACGCTAGTAGCGCAGGGAGGCGCAGCTCACTAAACTCGTGTAGCTGAAGCCGAGTCCGACCGCCGACCGTAGACCGTCACGCACCGCCGCCGCTCGCGCGCGGAGTGCCCGCGCTCCGTCTCGCTCGTCCTCGCGTCACGTATTTCGGTTCGTAACAGTATTATTAGACTAAAATCCCTGATATTATTCTTGATCTCCACACTCACGTATTTCGTCATCTCATGCCTCGATCCACTCCTGTCCAAAAACGCAAGCTGCGAAACGGTCCGGGTAAACTTCCTACCCTGGCTCAACGTATTGCCAGTGCGCAGAACTCCCGTTCCCCATCCCCCAAATTGCCAATCAGTAACACCCCATCATTGCTAAGCCGTCTATCCGATCCGGCCCCCCAGCAAGCTCCTTACCTCGAAGAGGGTCACTTACGTCCTAGTGAGTACGAGCTGCGCAAGGAGGAGAAGCGATGTCTCTACTGTGGCTCCGCTGAGCATTTCTATCGCTCGTGTGAACACCCGAGTTCCGCAGCGTCGCAGCGCAAATCCGCTCTTGAAGAAGATTTAGACGTTACCGCTGAGGCGCGCCGCGCCGAAGTGGAATGGGACCCGAGCGCGGGAAATGCCTAAGCAGCCCTCAATCCTCGGCACCACCTGAGGGCTGCGCTGAACCCAAAGGTGCAATTGCCAAAATCCGTCTCGGCGCATCCGCTCTTTTTCCCGCTCCTAACGCGCTCTACATCCCGCTTACCTCTTCATCCATTTCCAACTCTAAAATCACGTTCCGTGCTCTCATCGATTCCGGGTTGTCGCATTGTTTTATCGACCCGCAATTCATCGCGAAGCACTTATTGTCCGCGGCGCCGCTCGCCGCTAAAATCCCGTTGCATCTCTTTGACGGTAGTAGTAACTCTGTCTTGGAAAGTCTTGTTGCCCACTGGTGAGAA
>QMFE01014377.1:0-18323 GCA_003314665.1 Tricholoma sp. MG77 | reverse complement strand
AACTGACCAACACGCAGATCACCCTGAATAGCTCGCCGCTGAGCCGGATTGCCTTTGTACGACACTGCCTTGATAGCGGGTGCCCACTTGGCGAACTCTCCCGACCAGTTCGTCATGGTGGACAGAGGAACAATCACAAGGTAGGGCCCTCGCTGACGCTTCACTTCAATGAGGAAGGCTACCAGCGAGATGGTCTGGATTGTCTTCCCAAGACCCTATATTACAAATATCAATTGCCACATGACTTGGGGAGATGAACATAACCCACCATCTCATCCGCCAAGATGCCATTAAGCCTGTTGTTATATAAGCTAACCATCCATTGCAACCCTTTTAACTGGTATTCCTTGAGCGTACCACCCAAGAGCAAGTTCGGCTGTCTAGTGACTTTCTCGGAAATCCTGTGAGCAACGGCATAATAGTCCACCTTTGTTTTGTCTTCATTAGGCTCGTCCATAATTTGTGCACCAAATGTTGCCTCGGTCGCGGGGCCTTCTTCTTGTTCAAAGCCCAGATCCATGGATGGACCGCCTTCATTTTGCTGCGCAACGACAGCTTGAGCAAGCGAATCGAGATATGTATCAGTCTGCCTGAGCAAATGAGTGATTCTAGTGTCCTTCGCCGTGTCAATGAGCTTCATGTACGCCTCCTCATCGTCGGCCTTGAGCGCCTTCAGACGCTCCTTTGAGATCCGCTCAATTCGTTTCTGCTCCTCCTTCTCCGTATGTGCATGGAAGTTGAGAACCGCACGTCCGAGTCTGATTACTCGATCTTGAGCGGCGCGATTGACGTTGATAACCTCCCGACCATGAGTGCAAATCACGCCGAGTTGCTCCACATGCTTGTGTTTGGCACGGCGTTCACGATCGACTCGCTGCTTGCGCTCGAGCTGCTCCGTCATTCGGGCGTCGCGTATTGTGGGTTTACGAGCGCGGCGGAAGTCAAGGCGGTTGAGAGGGAGCATTGAACCGTGGTTAAGGCGTTCTGCGACCAGAGCCCGCATCGAACGCTGCTTGTCCAGAAGGCGAAGGGATTTGAGCTCAATGATGGCGCGGAGCTTTCCGTGAGCAGTGAGATTTGGGTGAATGAGAGCACTGAAATGGTCGATATTGCTATCTTGCTGCTTGAGGGGGGTGTTGTCGTTCTCTTTCTCCCCATTCGTACCCTGATTGGGATCGAAGTCATCATTAAAGGCGCCGCCACCTATTGTCGAGGGCATGGCTTCAAGTTCGTGTATTCGTTGTTGAATCCGAGCTTCGACGTAACGCTCGCGTTCATTGAGAATCTGGTGAGCATCGAGGCCAGCCGGCATAATAGTGGGGATGATCAGTCGTTGGAGTCGAGTGGCGAAGAAAGTTGGATCTGTCTCGGAGTTACGTTGGAGGTGGGAGAAGGGATGGCGATAGGCATTGTATGGGTATATTCCCGAGTTTACATGGTCCTCTAGGAAAGGACCTTTCGGCAAATCAGCAGGATTGAAGGACACCGTCGCAGCATCTTGGTCTTCGGTCTTGACAGACTCCTCAATGAGCGTGGTGGCACCGGCAGACGGCTCGCCTTTGGTGACTTTGACAGCGGCATCGACGATTCTAGAGGATACATCAGAGCCCTGAAGGAGCTTCTCAAGGTCTGGGATTGCGTTATTGGGTACGCGAATGGCTTGTTGTACTTGCTCTGGGACAGCAAGGCCACGACTTATAAGCTTAAAGGCGTGTATTTGGGCACGTAGAGCATTTATTTGATCACCGGTGAAAGATACGGGAGTTTGTGAAGTTGGGGGATTAGGTTGATTTGGAACAGGGCCAGAAATAATGGAACTAGGGGAAGAACCATTTGTAAGGGGTGGGATATGACCATTTGTCATTGGTTGTGGTTGCTGTTGCTGTTGGGTCATATTTGAAGATTGAGCTTGAGCACGACCTTTTATATATATAATGAAAATAACAGTCAGAACTGTAAGAATTTAATAAACTCACTTTGGCCAACAGCATGAATATACTTGAGCAGCTGTTCTAATTCGGTCGGAGTTTTTTGTTCATGAGGATGCTTGCGTAAAAAGTTGGCGCGCTAAATAAGCGAATAAGATGGAAAAAGCGTGAGGCATTGTAAAGAAGCAAAGATACCAAAATCAACTGTTGTAAATCCGGTGGAGCTGTATGCCTGACATGTTGTTGTTGTTGGATGCCGTTGCCCACGACGGGGAGCGACATTAGTTTGGACCGCGGTGGCGAACTGAAATGTTTTTTTTTCTTTCGTTGCGCGATCCAGTCTATAAAATCCAAAAATGCCGCAAATTGCAGAGACAACAGGCGGTCACACACTGTCACGGTCACATTGACTCATAACGTGAAAACTGCACCGCAGTCACGTGCTTAATATTCAAGTCGCGTCTGACTCTGCCCACCATGCCAGCTGAACGTGCAGGCGTACGTGCATTCGTTCTACTTTACTTTCGCTCCTAATATCACCTATAGTATACCGTAACTATGTTCCTCATTGACACATCTCCGTCAATGAGCAAGGTTCGAACCGTGGACCTTCCACCAGACTCAAATGGTGAAGAGCGCACAACAGAAATAACCAACCTACAGTGGGCGCTACAATTTGTAAAGCTCAAAATACAAGAAATGGTACATGCTTCATGTCTCCGCTTATTCAAATCACCAATAGCCCAACGCAGATATTCAACGGGCGAAAGACTGACCAATGTGGCGTCATCGTCTTCGGGTCGGAAGGTGAGGACAAATAGACCTACTTTTACTTTTTCTGATTAAACGTCGCGAAGAAACTAACAACATTATCCATGAGAAGAACGGCGGCTATGATAATGTTAATGAATGCATTCCCATCGCTCAGCCAAACGCCGCCACCCTTTCCAAAATTGATGCTCTTGAGCCTTCAGAAGTTTCAGGCGATCGTTCGTAGCTCCACATTTCCTCATTCAAACGCATATTTACCCCTTTTCCTGCAGCAATCGATGCTTTGATTGTAGGTATTGAAACACAGGCAGAATACCTTGCCTCAAAGAAGACCTGGACACGCAAGATCATCATAATCACCGACGGTGAGAGTCCCATTGAAGTAGAAGATTGGGAAGCCACAGTCCAAAAGATGGATGCACTGGATATTTACTTGACGGTTATGTTCGTCTTGTCACCCTCGCCTGAATTTTGCTTATTTTTGAGGACAGCGGCGTGGACTTCGATGATGATGAATTCCCTTATGTCGAGCCTCAGAAATCAAATATGAAGGTATTCCTTCGTCTTGCCTACTCTAATCTGTGGTACTGACATGCATCCAGCTAGTAAACGAGAAGTTCTACCACAAGCTGACATCAAGCATGAAAGGCGGCGTCCTTGGAACGTGCGCTCTAGCATTACGCGAAACCACCCGTCCAGACATCAAGCAAACAAAATCAACACTGATGGGCACTGTCTTGCGCTTGGGTGACGTTGACACAAAATCGGACGAGGCTCTCGAGATAGTCATAAAGACCAGTAAATGCACGGCTCTCAGCAGGCCAAAAGGGTGGAAGAAATTTGCTATTCGGGAAAGGCTGGCTGATGAAGATGAGGAAATGCCCGATGCACACAGCAGAGAGGATGGAACAAAGATAACATATGCCCAACTGAAAATGAGGACAGAATATCTCATCGATAGGAATGGGGGAAATGAGGAGGACAAAGATGGAGATGTGAAGATGGAAGATGATGATGAGCTTCTTTTAGATGAAGAGGATGCAAATGAAAAAGAGAAGAGGGAGAAGGAGAAGGCGGAGCAACTCGAAAAGGTTGAGAAAGAACAGCTCGTGAGGGGATTCAAGTATGGCACCACCTACGCTCCATGCCCTGACGGCCAATTCCCTCGACTGCACACAAAGAAAGGGATCGACATTTGTGGGTTCTTCCCTGCGAAGAATGTGCGTACATTCACAATGCATTATGTCTGTTAGCTAATTGCGTATCCAGTTCCGCCGCGAGCTCAGCCTTGGAGAAATCCAGTATGTCTGGGCTGATCCATCTTCGGCACAACAGCAGGTAGCTCTGTCATCCATCGTCCAGGCCATGTACGAGAAGGACGTTATGGCTATAGCTCGTTGGGTGACAAAGGATGGGATGGATCCCAAAATGGGTGTCTTGTCTCCAGTCGTGTTTCACGAAGTCGACTGTTTGCTTTGGGCTCAGGTTTATTTTTTTCGAGTTCCTGGACGTCATGTGGAGCTAATTAAAAACCATTCAGATGCCGTTTGCTGATGACGTGCGCAAGTATACCTTCGCGTCGCTCGACAACCTAGTCTCAAAGAAGGGAGAAACCATTACTGAGCATCCCTATATCCCAACGAAGACCCAACTCCAGGCCATGGATCAGTTCGTCGATGATATGAATCTCACAGAAGCTGGCGAGAAAGACGATGATGGGTATGTGCTCTTCCTTCGCGCTGTTCGTCGATATTCATGGCTCATTTAGGAACCGCCACCCATGGTTCGACACCTTACAATCGTACAACCCTGCTATTCACCGAGTGAAGCAAGCTTTGTTCCACTGTGCCGTTGTTTCTGACCTCTCAACTAACCCTCTACCCCCACCCCACCCGGAGCTCCTTAAGTACTTTGAACCACCACGAAGAGTTCTTAAGCGCGCCAGAGATGCGATCGAAGAGTGCAAGATGGCTTTCAAGGTCAAACAAGGTATTTTCAAAACTCTCGATCATGGGGAGCAGCTGCGAATTACTCCTTCTCATCAGTCCCCAAGAAAATTGCAAGAACACGAAAAGATGGGCACGCCCATGCCCAAAATGATGACGACACCCTGTTCCTCCTTGACCGCAAAAATGCAAACGAAAGCCCACGTAGTAACCGAACTCAATTCACACAAACATCCCCATCTTCTTCAAAGTCGCCAATCAAAGTCAAGCAACTCACGAACCCGAATGATAGCGAGACTGAAGACGAAGACGAGGAAGAAGAGATGCTTCTCGATGCTAAGAAACCGGCCACCCCTGCGCCTTTCAGTTCGAAGAACATGCCCTTGCCCACGCCCGCCCGCTCAATCTCGCCTGAGATATATCCAGGCCGTGCTCCTGGTCGCATTATTGGATCTACATATCCGCTCGCTGATTTCAAGAAGAACCTTGCTCAAGGAGATATAGTGACAAAAGCAGTCGAGGACCTTGGTGTCGTCATAACGGAGATCGTGATGAGGCCATTTTCGTCAAGAAGGAGTACAGAACTACTGGAGTGTATGACAGCGTTGAGGGATACATCACTCAAGGTTCGTGGCTTTGTAAGAGCCATTACACTCGTACATACATTTACCTTGCCTGCTCAGGAGGATGAGATCGACGCCTGGAATGCGTGGGTTTTCCTTTCTTAAATTTTTTTTTTCCGCCTGACTGTCGAGCTATTAGCTTCCTTGCAAATCTACGAGGAAAATGTACATCAGAGCCGGGGAATCAGGAGTTCTGGTCACAGGTTAAGGATGTTGGGCGCAGCCTCAGCTTGATCAGTCAGATGGAAGCCACAAAGTATGGTGGAACTTCAGATGTTTCAGATAAGCAAGCCGAAGAGGTATGCCATTGGAGCTGATTTTTCCCTGTCTTTCAGCTTACAGTCTTTATAGTTTGTAGCTTGAGTGCTGTTTATTGGATTATCATGGACGTGGATCTGTTGCCATTGCTGTTTTTGTTCTAAATATATACTAGGACGAGATGAAACATTTTCAAAGTACTTCCTAACTCCTTCCCCACCAGCCTCCTAGCAAACTCGTCAACCCGCCACGACTGGGTGCCTGTGGCTCGGGTGTGGCTGGTCTTAAGTCCTCTGCCTTTGCCTTTGCAACACTTTTCTTCTCTGGCACGGGCTGAGCCTGAACGGGCGGAACTGCAGGTTTCTTCCCAGCGCGCTCCATTAATCGGTCCATATCAAGTTCAACATAATTGAGCGCAATATTAAAGAACAGAGGTTTCCGGTATGTTTTTCCATCCATGCCAGTGGAACCTCCGTTGTATGCAAACCAATCCCGTTTGAATCGGAGGCTGTCGGACGAGAGGCTACTCTCAAGTTCATTGATATCCGTAACATTGAGAGGGAAGAAGCATGGACTTGAAGTGGATATGGGATCTGTATCAGTCATGGAGAGGGTTGACATAGTTTCGCGGACGGCGATGTTGGCGTGTTGGACAAGTGTAAGCGCTTCGGTATACCTTTTCACTGGGGAGTAGCAGTGTGCTAGGTAAAGACACCTGTGATAAAGTAGTTTAGGGATGTCGGTTTACTACAGATTCAGTTAAAGCAACAGACCTTCGGGCTTTTGTGAATGACATTCTTGCCTCCACAGCAGATGCGAGATCCGGGTTGTCATCAACGATACTGAGGGTGCGCATCTGATTCAGACTTTGGATAATCGTGTCCAACAACTTAACGACTGCAGGGTAGAGTCGGTTGTCTAGGGGCTGCTTCGATGACGGAACAATTTCCTTGATACTATGAGGTAATTTGGATGTCGAGAGCAGGGCAGAGACGAGCAGAAGATCCCTCTGAATGCGCCGTGATAGCAGCTGATACACGACATAGGCGTGGACGAAATGTATATCCCGCCCTTCACGATTTGGAACAGACGTCGACCCACTCATCTACATAAGGAGTGAGGTAGTGAAGATAAGGGGTAGTACGGACAGACGTACTTGCTGTGCTTCCACAAGTTTACGGGCGACTTCTTCAGCATCACTCAAGGCCAGGAGGATGGCATCATAAGCAGCGACGCCCTTCTTTGACCTGTTTTCCTTGTGCGGTTTATTCTCAGACGCGGCTTTATGTCCTTCTAGCCTCGCCTCTGCGTCCTGTACCTTGAGCAACACATCCACCAACTCTGGGTTCCGCACAGGCACAGGTTTGCCCTCCCAACTCAATTCGTCCAGTTTCTTCTTGGTCTGCACACTCTGACTCAAGTGACCCTCCGATCCCAACTTCTTGATCAGGGCATCACACCCCTCCACCACCTCATTCCTATGCTTCGCGGCAAACTCCGTCACAATGGCATCAATATCGTACGACTTCGCCCGTCCCAGCTCATGCGCACAGTATCTTATCTCCGGCCCTATCTCATCAGAAAATAGGACTGCCAACGCTTGGTCCCGACTTGTCTTCGCCGTAGCAGCCAACTCGTCCAACAGACCCCGCGCGACACTTAGCTGGATCAATGCATCCTCAAAATCATCACGGTAGCGCAGGAATCGACCGTTCAGGATCAGGGTGTATATTGTGACTTCCAAAAGATTTTCGGCAGAAAAGCGGGATAAAGCATATAGAGCCTGGCAGTGAGATAGCAGCTGCGTCGACCAGTTCACAGCGCGACGAAATCGACCAGTTGCACTGTGCCGCAGAGCGGCTGCAGTGCCTTCCTTGTTCGGTTTTAACGAATCAGCGACGAGATCTTGGGAGTGTGCCCACGCTCGTTCCGCCTCGAGAAGCTGGAGCTGGAGACTGAAAAAGAGGCTGTGAGCATATCTTGGGTACGGAAGATGGTCGGTAACTCACTGTCCATCCTTAATGATATCTGGGTTGAGCGGTGGTAATTTTTTGAAGTCTCGCCCTTTCCCATGGGTCATTTTCAATGAAGATCTCAAACGATGCGTACGATTAGCGCAATGCTTCCTGTGTTTGACACCGTCACTCACAAAACCCGCGAATATAACGTATTGGACGTACCGATAACGAGTAAAGTCATTGTATCGCAAGCCATAAGCGTTCCTTTGTTCATTGGCAAGTTGCAAAGCTATTGCAATGGGACTTATCAACCCTATGAAAGTCCTTGTTGGCAGTGTCAAAGAATACCTCTAAAGACCACGACGTCTGACATGGCTCTTCTTGCTACGGAATTCGACGGGTTGATAGTTTTGTAAAAGAAATTTCGAGAAGTCGATCGATCACCCTGAAGAAGGTTCCTGACCTTGGTCTGCCCGCAACTCAACTAATCACTCCATCTCTCGTACTGCACCCAAAATGGCGACAGATCTTCTTCCACCAACACTTCAGAATGTTATTGACCAGACTTCTCTCAAGTGGATTTTTTGTGGCACGTTTCTATTTCATTTATCTTATGCTGCGCAGGTTGATCATCTGGGCGGGAATTGCTAGGTGGAAAGGGTGGTGTAGGCAAGTCGAAATGCGAACACTGCAAAGGCCTTGGATACTAAGACGTCATTTGATATAAAGGGAAAACTACAACATCATGCTCTCTCGCCATCCAACTCGCGAAAGTCCGCCAGTCGGTGTTGTTGATTGTTCGTTGACCTGTTCCCAGACTATTAGGTCCCGAGACTCATATGCTCTAAATATCCTAGTCCACAGACCCGGCCCATAATTTATCGGATGCATTTGGCCAGAAGTTCTCCAAGGACGCTACCAAAGTCAATGGCTTCGATAACTTGTTTGCTATGGAGATTGACCCAACGAGTTCTATCCAAGAGATGGTGGAGCAATGTGATATCATTCTGACTCCAGTCAGCTGCATCCCGGACTGATGCATACTTTGATACCAGCCGACTCGAATGGGATGATGGGCTCGATGATGCAAGACCTTGCATTTGCCATCCCTGGTGTCGATGAAGCAATGAGCTTCGCTGAGATTATGAAGTATGTTTCCCCGACACTTTTCACTCCTCTCAATTGTTCAAGACAAATTTTAGACACGTCAAGTCCATGGAATATTCTGTCATTGTGTTTGACACAGCACCAACAGGCCACACCCTGCGCTTCCTCTCCTTCCCCACTGTCCTGGAGAAGGCCCTTGGAAAACTCAGTTCGCTTGGTTCGCGTTTTGGACCCATGATTAGCCAGGTATGCTAGAATCGGTACTTATGTGGTCTGTTGGGAATTTACCGTCCCTCGAGATGTCCAGCATGATGGGCGGTGAAGCCGGTTCACAGGAAGACATGTTTGCAAAGCTAGACGCGATGCGCGCAGTTATCACGGAAGTCAATACGCAGTTCAAGGATCCAGTGAGCTACATCAACATTCATGTACGGCTGACAAACTTATGTTTTATTGCAGGAAAAAACTACTTTTGTCTGCGTCTGTATATCTGAATTCTTGTCCCTTTACGAAACCGAACGACTTGTTCAAGAACTAACGACTTACGAAATCGACACACACAATATCGTCGTCAACCAACTGCTTTTCCCTAAGCAATGTAAGTCGGAACATGTTCACTGTGCTCGTTGGCCCCTTCATACGATTAACACAGCCTCCCGTTGCGAGCACTGCAGCGTACGACACAAGATGCAGCAAAAGTACCTCGCAGAAGCGCACGAACTTTACGACGAGTTTTTCCATATCATCCAACTACCACTTCTCACAGAAGAAGTGCGGGGACCAGGGAAGCTTGAGGAATTCAGCAAAATGCTCGTAGAACCATATGTACCTCCTGAGTAGACACGTGATATGTAGAGATGACAAGTGACTTTGGTCTTCAACTTGCTGTTGATCATGTCGTCTCGACTTGCACGGCTTCATCATGCTACCAGATACTCATCAATGCCTTTTCTATATCCTTCCCTTGTCATTTCTCCAGTTCCTACTAGACTTGCAATGATGTCTGCCATACGCTCAGGCTCTGCCCATCAACCACAACCTCCACTCACTGACTCACCACCAACTGTCATTCCAGCTTCTCCTTCCCTCTTTCCAGACGCAGCCGCTCCCCAAATCGCAGCTCGGCCTCCCCCCGCTCCCAAGGTCGAGAAACCTAGACCCAAGATTCGATCCTCCAAGGCTGCTTTGTCAATTGTATGTCTTTACTTCACGTCGCTTGCTCGACATATCTGCATGTCATTTTCTAGACACCCAAGGCTGCTCTACGGCTACGTGCCCTGCTAAATGGCCCGATTCCTCAGCTCATTCGTATAGGTGTCAGGAACAAGGGCTGTGCTGGACTCTCGTATAACTTGGAATACGTTGAGAAACCGGGAAAGTTTGACGAAGTGGTGGAGCAAGATGGTATTCGCGTTCTGATAGATAGTAAAGCGCTTTTCTCCATCATTGGCAGTGAGATGGATTGGACAGAGGACGCCCTCAGGCATGTACTACTTTTAGTTTCCCGTGAATCTTTCTTATAGCTTGTTCCACAGCTCTAGATTCTCATTTAAGAACCCCAACATAACGGACGCATGTGGATGCGGCGAGTCGTTCACAGTCGGATCATGATCAAGAGCTCCATACGTGTAGAATTCTCATATTATTAGGCCACCACCATCATCTGTATCTCCTAATTCGATTCTTGCACATTTCTCCTCCTGTTCCGTATTCTCTCAGAAGGTCTGGCCGCATCTTATCACACCTTCAGTGCCCAGGTAAAAATGTTTCAGCCTGGAGCGAGATATCGAACATTCCACGTAAGTTGGATGCAGAAATCATCTCAGATGTAGCTGAATATTTCGATTCTGGCTCACCCATTGTACATACATATCATTTCACCGTGACTGACACGAGGCGTCAGGTTGACTATGGGGTCCTTTCTGTTGTACTGCTGAGACTTGTTGAGTCAATCTTCTGAATATGGCATGAAGGTCCGATGAGTAGTACGTTGCCGGCTTGACTGCACTGTAGAACCAGGTCATTGATCCACTTCCAGGACAGTAAGTGTATCAAATGATGTTTACACATTCAGTCGTTGTTATTTCCTGAACGCATCCGAATCACTGCATAGTACTCCACTATTGCTTGTAGTAGCAGTTGTACCTTCTCCGGAATAAATTTGCCGACTCAAGACATACTCCCCGACCCTAAAAACTCAGGTACATACGACATTAAATAATACCAAAATCCACAAATCACCGTATGCGTAGAGTAGTCGGCAGAAAATGGTCCTGTCCAGTCCGGCGCAGAAACTCTACATAATACTTTATTGTAAAAATGTCGGAGCCTGATAAGGATTCTAATAGTTAGTAGGGTCAGATCCCATATCAGCGAAAGAACCATAGGCCGTAAAGTTGTCCACAGGAGAATCGGAAGCGTAACTATCGCCCCCTCCCGTGTCGTTATAGGTATTCGCTGCATGCGCAAAGGAGGATAGAACGGAACCGACACCTGTCAACAATGTATTCAGCCCAGAAGGCCCATGGTTCACCGGCGGACCTGGTGGCGGGCGAGTCTGCTGGACCACAGGGTTCTGAGGTGCAGGCCTGGAATACGCAACCTGCATCTGTTGGAGTTGCTGCTGCTGCTGGAGTTGCATCTGCTGCTGATGGTGATACGTAGCCTGGAGGATGTTCTGTGTATTTTTCTGAGCCTGAGCGACCTCCTGTGCTGCTGCTGCATTTATCTGTTGCATTTGAACTCGTAGAGCATCTTGATACTGTTGCTCCGATGGGGAGAGAGCTTGGATCTGTGCGTTGTATGCATTTTGATATCCAGACATTGTATCCTGAGCACCAGTCTGTGTGGGCTGTTGTACATTGCTACCTAATGTTGTTCGTTGATTGGGAGCTTGAGGAGCATATGCTGCAGCCTGTTGTTGCTGCGTGGCTACATTCCGGTTCTGTTGCAGTTGGTTAATAAGGGTTTGGTAATTGATACCAGGGGTGGCCTGAGCTTGCTGCTGCATGAGGTTATTAACGGCAGATTGATAATCAACTTCCGGTTGACCCTGTGTGACTGCTTGCATTTGTGAAAGATCGAAGCCGGTACCCTGGTCGCCTAGACCCGACAGGCTGGTGGCAAGGGAATCCATCGTGTCGCCATCAAGAGTCCCATTTACAAGGACTTTACCAATAGCTCCACCGACGCCACCACCGGTTTGCGGGAGTCCTAGTGAGGCCCTAGCCGCACCACCAGCTATGTTAAACGCCAACTGGCCAACGGCCAGTCCAACCTGCTTAAGGGCTGGATTCGTCTCATTTGCTTTTGAAGGTTGTGTGGAGTGTGATACTTGATTTTGTATTTGATTTGGTTGGGTAAATTGTGCGGATATAGGTGTCGGAGGTAACACAGCTTGTGCAGATGATTGAATAGGATAGGTCTCCGCCTGGAGAGCGGCAGTAGATAGTGAGTTTAAGTTGGGAGGTGAGGGGAATAACGGAACTGGCGCAGCCATCGCGTTTGGCGGTGGAGGTGGCCGAGATGGAACGGTCACAGTCTGGAATACCGGCGTGGAAAGATTTGTAGGGGGGCGAGCCGTAGTAACGAGCGTGGGCATGCCATTCGGCCTCGAATTACCCGCGGAGAACGTAGAAGCACGATGTGAATGAAGCTGAAAGTTCTCCTGAACTGGGGACGTTGTGAGCTGATAGGATTGAGATCTACGAGGAAATGAATGATCCATGGATGCATGGGAAGTGCCAGCTCCGCGAGAAGAATAATGAATAGAATCCTGCCGCCGAGAACGAGAGACTAGGGGGGTACCGTAGAGCTCGGAGGGATCAAACCTTGTTAAAGAGTTAGCAACGCTTGATGCTGGGAATGCGGTCTGTGGCAGAACAGTGGCATTGGGTGGAGGAGAATTAGGCGGGGTTGGAATGCTTGTAAGAGGCGCAGGGAAGGGCCGAATTGCACTAGACTCCCGTGTGAAGTACATCGAGGAATTGCTGGTAGAATTTATAGAGCTTGCATACAATTGTTGTGCAAACGAGAGCCCAGATGGTTGTAATTGAAAGGAGGGAGATCGAGGCTGTAGCGGACTCGAGGGGTTCAGAGAAGCGGGTTCAGGCGGGCTTGTAGGCGGGCTTAGGACACTCTGAATTTCTGGATTCGAATATTCCTCTATGGGTGGACTTGCTTCTCGGAGCGGCCCAAGGGGATGGGTCGAGGAGACATGGGGTGGCCTAACATTCATGCAAATGTAGTACCTATGATCCCAACGCGTCGTTAGCGGTAGACCCATATAAAAGTATTCAAGACATGCTACCAAGTTTGTTTCCTGTCAAGGAAACTTCCCATCAGCCACTTTCACATTAAGCAAGCAATGAAACTCACTGAGAATCATAATGCTGATTCCATCCTGGAGGCAGTGGTCGCGAATCGGGATTCACTAATAGGTGCTGCATTGGTTCGGGCAGCTGGCTGACGGAAGGAGGGGAGGGTGGAGATGCTGATATGGCAATCAGGCTTTATACGTCTACGATGGACAGCCATTTTGAGACCTTAAAGATGATGAACATTTGTACGTTGACCCGTCGGAATTTCCCTGACATGCGGGTTTGTCGGTGCCTGATATAAATTACAAGGCGCCAGGCAATCTGTCAACATTCACCTGTGGCAGAGCCTTGCATAGCAATCGTACAGTCTCTAGAGCATCGTGTTATCGGTTAGAAACTAACGAGCAGCAGGCTGGAAAATGTACGCAGTAGCTTTAGTCTTGCCATGTCCAGCTGTATTGATAAGTAGCTTGCGGCTTCGTAGATTGCACTCAAGTTTGACCGTACCGTGCGGCAGTCGACCCATATGAACAGCAGAATATAAAATTTGGTATTTACACGTAAGTAATGGTGGTTTATCGTCAGAGTTCCGTAACTGTGATCCGAGAGGTAAGCCAATCATCAAGAATCGCCGATACAAAGTACAGAGAAGGGAAAGGACACGCGTATACAAAAAGTTGAAGGGTAAGACAAACACCCCGAACGATATGTTATCATTGTCCCTGCCGTCCACGGGAATCAAAACTTTCCGTCTTGTAGAAGCCTGGATAGGACATGGTGAGTTTCGACAAAATGCGCTGCCCTAAACCTTGACATACCACTAGTCAATATTATGACAGCGAGCTAGACGACGATGGCGAAGACGGTAACACCTCCAGCAGCAAATGCACCCCAATTGCCGAAGCCGAAGCCGACAATGAACCTGTCCCCTGCCCAGCCTGGTAGTAATTCTGACCTTGGCATTGCTTATGGAATGCCACAGTCCTCTGATCCGAGTTTGGACCCCTCTCACTTGGACGCGTCTGTTTTCTTTTGATGCTCGGTCGCTTCGACAGCAGCACCTCGCCCTTTTTGCCCTCTTTGAGCAATTCCGTAGGGCTTGCTCCCCGCTTGCCAGTCGAAGATATTGAGGTCATCGATACCTCACTCGTATTAGTGAACATGGTCAGTGAAGGCCGGACGACAGGCGGCGCGGGCACAACAGGATGTACGAATGGGACAGTCGGCGTCGGACGGCCCTCATTCGCGAAGGAACTATGGGAGCTCCTTACACCGGTATTCGACTGGCTTTTGGTGCCAACAGGAGCAGACATTTTACTGCCAACTCCCATCTCCATCTCCCGCTCTCGTTCCCGCTCTTCACCAACAATCATCAGTGCCCCTTCAATAATTGCCGCATGCACAAACACATATTGTCGCAAGCTTTGACATAAGCTCATTCTCTGTTCGCGCATATCCTGCACCACCTCCCAAATTGGCTCTTCAAATGAGCTTAACAAGGCAGGCGAATTCAAGACATGCAGCCGACGTGGCTCTTTATAGTCTACTGTTGGATCATACGGCTCCGCCGCCAACCTGTTTGGTGTCTGTTCAGGAGACGAAGATGGATGGGGTAAAGGAGGAGAAGATTTTGAAAGGACGTGGCGTGGATCAGGGGTCGATTGTGGGGGTAACGAGGACGCCATTTTATCTTCGTCCCTAGTCGAAGCCGTCATCTGCGAAGGCGAGGGATCTTCGTCACTTGACGACCCAATGAGACCTGCTTCAGCAAGGCGTGTCATTTGATTCTTATCTCGCCTACCTGCTAACCAAGGTGTTGGCAAGCTAGCAAGTGGGGACGGTCCAACCCCTCTCAGATGTGATGACATATTCGTTAAATGCGTATGTGGCGCAGATAAAGTCCTTGGCCGCCGCTGTTTCTGGCCCAAAGTTTTCACCCTATTTTCCTTCACATTATCTGCCTCTTCAGACGCAGCTCTACTACTCATTCCTAGGGGTGACTCCGTCCTTTTCACCAAGCCGACGAGTTTCTCTTCCTCTGACGAACCAGAAACAGATGTGCCAAGGGAAGAACCTTTCCTCTGTATACGCCGTATCCCTAGACTTCCTGAGTCCTCGGAGTCAGTAGGAAGCGTTGATGAGGAAGACGACGACGCGGTCTTGAACAGGGTCTTAGGATGGTGGTGTTCTTGAGGATGGTGATGACTAATACGTGCGTCGATCGGCGTTACGCCGGAAGTAGCATTGTGCGCGATGGTTCCGGAGCCGAAGAAGGATGGGGTAGGATATGGGGTAGGACTAGTGCCACCCGTCTGATCCATCACATGTTGCGCCCATTCTCTCGTCGAAGCGCTTGGTCTTTGGTCTCCGACACATGGTTCCCTTTCTCCATCAACTTGCATAGGTGTCCTAGGTACATCCCCTCCTGTCGTTTCAGGGACGACAACAACCGGAACATGCATGACCAACCCTGCACTGGTTCCTGCAACATTGGCTTTCTTCCCCTCCCCGACAGGAATAGGCACCGTCATCACGCCCACATCATCAACATCCTCGTTCTGACTTGTAGTATCAACATCCATTAGGCCTTCCATCTTTCTTTCTTGTCCCTTCCCCCTCCTCAACTCCCTCCTCACTGCGTCAAGCACCGCATCAACAGCGATAAACCCGCCGGTCCTCCCGACACCCGCACTACAATGCAGCAACACTGGCCGTCTCTCTTTCCCCCCGAGCGCATACCTTGAAATTCCACTGTGTTCATCCAGATTCCTCGTAGGATTTATTTCCTTGTCCATTTCTGTGTCATCTAGCGCAGCTATGGCTCCTCCACCGTCCCAGGTCTCGCCAACCGCCTTCTCCACCTCTTTAATGAGACCTAGTATCCCTCTTGGATCGTCAGGGACATTCATATCTGGCCACTCCAGGTACTGCAACTGTACGACCTTGCGCGCACCCAAATGTGGGTATCGGCTATGTGAGAGCTCAAAAGTCCGTTTGACCGTTGTGATAGGTTTTCGCCGGCGCCTATGTACGGACAGAGGGTCCACCGACGGAGGATGTGCAGAATTCGGCGGGTGTGCAGTCGCATGTGGGATGTCAGACGCAGGGAAATCACCTCCTGATACCTGGGGTTCCATTCGGAAACGAGATAAGCCAACTTTTGACACCAGCTTCAACGTGAGAGGGCCAAATGACCTCTCTCGCCCCTCGTCTTCAACCCAGTAAGATCCACACTTGACTGTCAACCCCTCTATTTCCTTGGTTAACATTACTACCACATGCACATTCTGTTCCCAGCATAGCCTACATCCCAGAAATTAATATTGCAGATAAAAGAGCCGTAAAGCCAAGCAACTCACCGCCAGAAGTCGTTGAACGTTGCCTCCAACGGACCTTGCGTCGCTATGTACCTTCTCCTTGTGCCTAGAGGCTGCACGTAGGAGGCATTCACGTAATCATCATTATCTGCATCATCCGTATCCCGTTTGAGACAGGTATCATTCCTTTGTTGATCCTCATTTCGGCAATGCAAGCGCACACGAGCATGTTCAAACGGCCATATATGCCGATACCTATCTCAATAAGCATTTCGCTACACACTTGAGAACAAGAGATGAACCTACCTATTCTTACTCCCCTTCTCGACACCTGCAGTGATGCTGTATGGGAATGTCAAACTAGATTGTGTGGCCCCACCATTCACGAGCCCACTTTCCCTTGAGTGGCGGTCCATCACACTCATAAGGCGACGTTGCTCTGCAACTTCGATGCGATAAAACTGCATAGCTAGAGCCTCAGTGCCTTCTTCAATATCGCCTGGGTCAGGACTAGTGTCGGAGTCAGAAGTGTCATCTGATGAGGATGAAGAGGGAGGGGATTGAGAGGTAGGCGAAAGTGACAGTCGATGGTTATGTATATAGTGGTGGGGAACCCTCGGTGCACATTCAGCCTTCTTTGCGATATCCCGTAACCAGGCAAAAGGCAGATCGTGAACACGTCTGTGGACGCGACGTGGTAGTTGAAGGGGGATACGCTCAGTGATTCCCTGTGACAACTCGACATTCTGACGGACAGCGTCAAAGAAGGGGTTAAAGGCATTGCGTGCGAGGGGTTGCGAGGTCGGCAAAGGAATGGACATTGAGGGGTATGGTTTGTGTTTGCATTTGGCCGGGCTAGAGGTGAAGGTGGTATGGGCAGCAGTGGAGGATGTGGAGAAGGCGGACATGGGCAAATGTCTGGGTTGCAAGAGGGACATGGAGGATGAGGATGTAAGGTTGGTTGGACAATCGTCATCCTCATCATCCTCATCTAGCTCTGCTTCTGAAGCATAAAGATTTGTATCTATGATGTTTAGACGTTCACGCCATACGGCCTGGAAGCCGCCTTGTAGCCAAGCAAGATTGCCTTGAAAGCCGTCTTTCTTAAATTTTCGGAGAAGGCCTTGAATGTTAGAAGAGTCGGGAATGGCCGTGGAATCTGCATCATATACGAGAATGCGAGAGGCAGAGCTCCATGCAGAGAAACGAGTACGAGAAGACTGACAAGGAAGCATGGCAGATAGGCGAGCAAGAGAAAAGAGAGGGCGCTTGAGAAGAGTTGAAGGTACGGAAAGAGAGAGCGCATGGGGTATGCGAGCAGAGGAGTAGGCAGCATGAGGACGAATGTCGATAATGAGAGTGGTTGTGTCGTTCAAAAAGGGCTCAAGGTCGTTTGGCGGGACAGCCAAGAAAGTGTGTGTTGAGGGTGAAGCCAACGACATATTGGCCATGGGAGATGAGGGAAACCTTACAGGCGGCGTAGAGATCAAGAGTGGAGCTGAGGAAGCAATAGCATGAGAAAAAGAGTTGACATCGTCGTTGTCGGTGGGGGCAGCTCTTTGTACGCTGTCCTTGACGGCGGTGAAAAAGTCCATGTTGGATGTGGAAGACAAGGAGCTTCAAGTTTACAAACTCTATCCTTCTTTTCTCACGCTATACGTCATACATGTTACCTAATCATCACCATCAGTCAGACTCATCCGTTAAAATCTCCACATATTTCTTCGGCGCTGCCCTAGCTGCCCTCGCAGGAACAGTACTCCGCGCAGGCGGCTTCGGCAAATCATCATAATCCATAACATCTCCGTCGTCGTCGTCCGAAGAATCAACCAACTTCTGACCGACTTTCTTCGGCTTCACTTTAGGAGGCGATGCAGGCTTCATGCTCTGTGATATCTTCCTCGGAACAGGAGCCGCCTTCTTGATCACAGGTCCAGCCTGGTCCAGAGGTGCCGATGCCGGTTTCTTCTTTTTAGCCGGCTTGGCGTACAGCTCCTCATCCGAATTATCTCCACTGATCTCAGGGCTAACAATTATTATTTAAAAAAAGTTTCATCTGGTGCAAAACTAAACATACCTCTTACGCTTGGCCGTCT
>QMFE01014359.1:0-15071 GCA_003314665.1 Tricholoma sp. MG77 | reverse complement strand
CTCCGCCGTTGAGATTTATGCTCCCCCCAGTACCCCCATTTCCTCCTGTACTTGAACCTCCGTTACTACTCCCAATTCCATTCCCTCCATTCCCACCAACCCCAGCTACCATTACGCTATTAGTTCTTAAAACGTCCGCACTAAGAAAACATAGGCACACCGGTTATGTTTCCATACGATCTCATAGAGACGTTGTCCGAATTTACTTTGACGTCATGAGAATCAGTATGATTGGTGGTGGACGTATGCATATCGCGGCCGACGTCGTTAAAAGTACCACCACTGACAGCGACCTCTTTTGCGTTAAAATGAAAAGGCATTGTGAACGTCCTGAGGGTTGGATCCTTGAATCGTGTAACAGCCTTTAAGCCTCCAACAAGGTTCGATGGCTCTCCAACTAGATGGGGAAAGAACGTGAGCACAGCTGTGGCTATTACGATTCTATGAGCTTACGCACATCCGAGGAATCTGATCACACGTACTTTTGGCAGACACTAATTGACTATCCGTACGCCGAGTCACCAATGGTCAACGGGTTACTCCACATGTCTGCTTAATTTCTGTAGGGAGTCATCTGAAACAGATACTCGTGTGGGACTGCCGTGTATCTAAACGCGTACTCTGGTCCATTTCCTCGAGGTTACCTCGCATTTACGGCATGTCGTTGAAGTGCAGTGTAAATGTAGTTACCAGTAATCTGGACCTGCCATTGGTAATTGATTTGACGATTATCGATTTCAACGCCTACACCGGATGTGGAGGGATGTGGTGCACGAAGTGAGCAGCGTAAGGCAGGCGTAAGGCGCGAATATTCCGAGTCACTTATGGGAGCGAGAAATGTGTGGCCTGGCAAGCCTGGCTTGTAGTATGTGAATTCGAGTCGGACCGTCGTCGTCCGATTGAAAAATATATATTATATATAAAAGTAATAAAATCAGAAAATTTGAACAAGTTGTGAGAGGGAAGGCTGGAGGTGCACACATATCCGAATCGTAGCATAAGCAGGTGAGAGCCTGAGGTACGCCTGAGTACGATATTGACAACGAAATGATTCCAATACTAGTATAGCAGCCTGTGGATGTGTGCAACGTCCCAGTGAATGATCAGAGTGTATCATACATACCAGTTGGGTTTCCGCTGACTAAAATTTCAACGTTGGAGCGAAACGGAAATATAGAAGATTCCGAGTGGCCTGTCATGAAAATACTAACTTCCCATAAATAACCATCCTACCAGAAAACAATCTCAAATACAAGGAGCACGACGTATTAATGAGAAGGATGACCCTGTCTGACTACTTCAAAGATCTCAAGGCATTACTGGTAGCTGAAAACACCACGGTCAACGGAAGGGTATTCCGATAGAAGAAGTCTGCTCACATTTAGCTGGCACGCGTACGTCAGTCGGCCCCGCCAGTGCTCGAGGCGTGCCCCGACTTCGAAGTCGCTGGACTCTACTAACTTGAGTACTAGTGGTAATTTCCTCCTGTTCTGTCGCGCCAGGTATGCCGTTCGTGACATTAAGTTCACCATCTACACCACCAGTGGTATGCGTAGTCGTCTCATTGGCATGTTGTTCCGCTTGAGTTCCACCGACTAGTACGAAAACGGGTTAAGCCATTAGTATTTGTTATTAGGATGTCTTAAAGGTCGTGATTCTCACCCCAGCGACAGTCACGATTGTTGACGTTATTTGTACCTTGTTGGCCACCGAAAATGCAACCGTTCATGCCCATGGGGTGAACGTGACCAAAATTATAGCTATCGCGGGCGGACTCAGATTGCCCGTCAACAGCGTCGCCTTGTTGGTACTTTGGTAAATTACTGCTGCGGTAATATCAAAAAACCCACCCTCGTTTTCAGAATGGTTATAACCAAGTTGTCGAGATTGATCCCTTCTAACTTCGTCGAGGGTTGTATTCCTTGAATGACGGAGGCCGGCGGTAGGAGCTCGGGATTGAGATGTCATGAAGATCTGTGAACGGTGGGGCGACGAAAGTAATGGTAGATTGATCACAACCTTGGTCCCAAGCGCGCTTTTATGCTGATGAGTGCCGAGCAAGCACGTTTTTACCACAGTCGATGGACCCAGTACACAACTGATCAACTGCGCCAAAGTCTGAGGTCGAAGTTATGACGATTTCGCGTGGACACGGAGGATTTTACGACATGGCTTATCATAATACGTACCATTTCAACGACAGGTACATCATGGGCGGTCTTCCCGGTTGCCCAGAAAGTGTGCAGGACAACCTATTATGGATAGTAGCCAGGTCAAGATCTAGACTTGTTGGCGTAGGCCACTGCCCCCCACATCAAGTTTCCATCATACGGAAAGCATCATCAGCGTTCCGAGAATCCGAATAGCCACAAAAGGACCTGGGTTATGGGCATATGTGCCACGCGTATTCCGGTCTCGGAAGAAGCTGATGGATGTAGGTCCATATTTTGGTCTGTAAATTTTATATGAGTAACGATTGACGCTTTGAACAGGTTAACGGCCAACCATGTATCCCCTATGGGGCTATCAAGATCTAGGCATGTTGAGTTTGGAGAATGCGAGAAAAATACTGACCAGTCAATCGCTATGCGCCTGGCTCTATCTTCAAGATTTTCTTCAGGGGTTCGGATGTTTTCTCTTCCTTCCTGTGTTGCCGCTGTGTGCCGGCCATGGAGATCTCGTACTTGGTGTATAAGATTAACTCACCCTTCATCTTGAAACGTCCTCCCGAGGTTCTAATTTGGCCACCTTCTTGTGTCATGCATTGTCTGAATAAAGGCGCAACCGCCTGAGGATCGATGGGTAGGCGCAAAGGTACGTATAAGCGCCAGAGAACGAACAACTGACATGGTCACCAGGTGCTGTTTCACTTTGGATGTCAAAAGTTGCACTGTGTCCCGAGTGTGACGGCACCACTGACTCCACCGATATCAATCGTTTTCTTCAGTCGCCTTCCCACAGAATTATCAAGTCTCGATGACGAATACGATCACAGATGTAGATGGGCCGATCGATATGGCAAGTCCGCTAGATAAGTGTACATATCTTCGGGAATAACATTGAGCTCAGGCCTACGAAATGTATGAGGGAGCATTAGTAGTAGTCGTGGTATCCCAACAATTCGCGCATTGAAGAAGTTCAACTTGAACTTCTTCAACGTTGGTGAAAAGTTTCTTATAATTAGTCAGCGCGATGTCAATGACACATCTTGATCTAGTAAGTAATCGATCGATAATCGCTCCTTGATCACTCCAATAATAAGTATCCCTGCAAGAAAACGAAGTAAATATTCGTTCAAGAGCCAGCCCAAAAAAAACGACTTGTCTACTGTACAATTGCTTGTAGTTCCGAGTTCTGCCAGTGTACTATAGTGTTCAGGGAATTAGACAAAGCTAATTAGCTAATGGTTAATTAGCCTCACATTTTGATGGCCGACTTCCGGGCTTTTCGAGCTTGCGCAGGATTTACCAAGCTCGAAGGAGATCATAACCAGAAATTAGGTATGGTAGAAAATGTACTTACATAGGTGTTCATCCTGTATAAGAAAACTTGGAGCTCTGGGATTTGAAGTAGGAACGTTGTTGCATTACAAAGTTTGACAACTTGCGATTTTTTTGACATGGCTGGCGAGCTTGCGAAATGCCATCAAATTGCATCAAAATTGCACCAAATAAGGAAATAAAAGCTCGGACAAGCTCGGAAAAGTTGCCTGTCAAAAACCTGATGGCCAAATGTCCAAAGTCATCGATCATCTATTGAAGGTACAAAGAACTGATTTACATTGGCACATCTACCATGAGGCTGCAAATCCGATTTAGCCGACTGCTCTGCTCTTAGTACTATCATTGACCCTGCAAGGATATTGCACAAGTTGTAGCCTGGCTTTTCAACATGCTCAGATCTCTTCCCACTTTAGACTCGATTTTTTTAGGGAAGCTAAACTAAGTTGTACTGAGAATCTGACTCTGAGATGCAAAAATGGGTTACAAATTGCAGTGTTTGCAATCTTGCAAAAATGAGGTTTTTCTTCACTCTTGCTCTTGCATGATGGTATCTCCTTCAACTTTCAAGTTGTGTTATGCATATCAATACCAATTTGATACCAATCACATCAGAAACATCTCGGTACAATCTCAACAGCTTTTGTGGACTTGGGGTTCAAGGCATTGGAGAAGCTGCTATCAGCTGAGCCTCAGGCTGCCAGTGAGTCCAAGTTGAAATTAGCATCATGTGAGCAGGGTGCCACAAGTTGTCAAGCATAGAGACCTGACACTTGCAGGCATCTCCAGCCCCAGAAAATAGCTGAAACGAAATTTACGCTAATTAGCACTAAAATACATGGGTGAATTAGGTGCCACCTAGTTCAAGAGCTAATTTACTGGGTCAATTAGGTCTCGTGTGAAATTCCCCGAACACTAGTGTACTAGTACTATAAATCCTACAGTGTTTCTCCGCGATGCTCAGGCTGGAGACGCTAAACTCGTGCAATGTTGCCTGTACGTTCGTAGTCTAAACCTCGGTCGGCTGAATACTTTACATGGTTCCCAAATCTGCACGCGCCGAGCATTCAACGATTCTGACGCGAAAAAGTTCGGGTTGTACATACAGATCAGATTATATATAGATCATTTGCCACTCCGAAGTCCGACATTAGCGTGTCATTGACAGAAAACGTCTCGTTGACGCATGGCTAAGCTTTGAATCCCCTCCTCGATGCCTCAAGCCTGCGAAGTCTCTCGACTTTAAGAGCAATTTCCCTTCTGAGGTCCTGTTCGGCCTCGGCATGCATGTCGCTGGCAAGTTCGGCGTCCACGTCACCGGTACTATCCGTAGCAGGCTCATTTGCACGTTCTTCAAGTGGGACTTGAGTTGCATCGACTAGCAGGAAAACGGGATACATAAGCCAACAGCATCTGAAGATAAAAGTTGTGATTCTCACCCCAGCGGCATTGACGGTTGTTGGTGTTATTTTGACCACGTTGGCCACCGAAAATGCAGCCGTTCATGCCAGTGGGGTCGACGTGACCAAAATTGTAGCTGTCGCGCATGGTAGACCTAGACTGTCTGTCAACATAACTGCCAACATTGCCTTGATACTTTTTGAATCGCTGAAAGATCTATGCTGTCATGAAATTGAAAACCTACCCTTGATTTTGGAAGAGCTGCCGTTAAGCTGTCGGGAATAATGGAGCTGATCCCTCCCAACGTCGTTGAAGGTACTGTGCCTTGCATCGAGGCTAGAAGCAGTTTTAAACCCATATGTCATCGTGAATATATGGATGAGGACGTGATCATAACGTTGGTCCCATCAGAGTGCTTTTATACAGTGGTAAGACGCTTTCCATCAAGTTCATCCAATTACTGTTTTGAAGTGTCCCTGTTTGGATCGCTGTAAATGTGATGCGAACATCATCGTATGACCTTCTAACTTGACTCTCCTCCATTGGGCTATGTATCAAGCTGATGAGATCTGATCTAGGGAGGATATAAAATCGGATGTACCCCTGTCTTCAGGCGCTCGAACTAGATCCTCCGACTTTCTACCTCTGACCACCAGAGGGAAATCTGTGTATGGAATTCATCCCATACCCATGACACGCTCTAACATATGACACCAATGTTTGAGCCACCTTCTCGTTGTTGTGTGTATCATCAAAATGAAGTTCAAGGCCCATTGTTCCAAGATTAGCGCTGGCCTGCTAACTTATTTAAATTGTGTGATAACTTGTCAAAAAGTTTCCACCAACACCATGTTGTCCCTTGGCAGTGAGTCATTCCAGACCCCACGTCCAGATTGTGGCAACTTCTAGAAGTCGATTTAGACGCAGGCCTTGAGATTACAAATGTTGGAAGGTTGATATGCCAAGTGCTCCACGGAAATGGCGCTCCAATGGAGAACGGAACATTTATCGACGAGAGTCCAAAGCTTGTTGCTCTGATCACGGCTCCAGGTAGGAAAAAACAGGCTCGGATCCAACGCGGTACAGTCTAAGATGGACCATGCAATGCAAACCTTGAATATTTCGGTTCTTCTTCCGAGAAGTTTCCTCCAATTCCGCCCTGCCTCCTTTACCTTTCCGCGGCCCCCCTAACCCCCGTTCTGGCCACCGAAGTTTGGGTCAGGTCCGTGACATCGTAATATGAGAGCACACGCCTCAAATTCTATACACTAGATCCGTAGTTGGCGCTGGGTGACAAATTGAACGTCGTGGAACCTCTTCTCTCCACCTCTCATGTCTCGTTCTGCGTCTCTCCGCCTTCTCCGGTCACATCTAAGAAAAATGCTAAGACAATGGAGACCCGGTTGAGAGGATAAACTCACGTTTGATGACCCTAGCGTTTTTGACGTCTTCACAGATATTCCAGGCGCTACGTTCCCGATCCTGGATGCTGCCTGACTTTTAGGTCCAGGGCTGAACTGTAAATCATCTGATATGACTGACCTTCCTCGTCGTCGTTGAGATTTATGCTTCCGCCCGCACCCCCATTTCCGCCCGCACCTGAACCTCCGTTACTACTCCCAATTCCGTTCCCTCCACTCCCACCAGCCCCAGCTATCGTTAAGCTATTAGTTCTTAAAAAGTCCACTGAGAAAATACAGGCATACCAGTTATGTTTCCATACGTTCTCGTAGAGACGTTGTCCGAATTTACTTTGACGTCATGAGAATCAGTATGATTAGTGGTGGACGTATGCATATCGCGGCCGACGTCGTTAAAAGTGCCACCACTGACTGCGATATTGGTTGCGTTAAAATGGAAAGGCATTGTGATGGTCTTGAGAGCTAGATACATGAATCACATGAAAACAGCATTTAAGCCTCCAGCATGTCTGCAAAGCGAAAGTTTACATTATCGGTGAGATTAAATGCCAAAAATGTGAACGTCGATTGGGCCTGCGAGTTCCGAGTCAACGGTAGATAGGATAGTAACCAGATGGGGATTACATTTCACGGGTAACGCCAGCGTGGCGTGACTCACCGACAGAGGCTGGTCAATCTCTGTCAAGCCTCCGCATGGACTAGTGTATACCTTGAGGCTACCTCGCACCTAGGGCATGCTGTTGATCGGTATGAAGTATAGCGTGAAGCAGTGTGAAGTGTGTGCTGCGAGTGTAAACTTGAATATGAAGCTATAGCCAATCTGCCATGGCCAGTGGACTCACGGGACTGATGTGTAACGAGAAATCAAATTTCATTGCCCATATCGGTTGTATGTGCCCGGCTGTGATATTGAGCGAAGGATGGCGTTAACAGAAAAATATCAGGGCGTCAGTTCAATTTTCAAAGTTTACACTGATTGTTTGGCGCTTAGTTAGGCGCTGTTTATCTCCTTCAAATTATGACTTGGAAGCCTCTGAGTCAGCCTGAGGCTTGTAAGCTGGGACCGCGTACTGTCGTCATCTTTAGCATATTATGGGACCGCGTACAGGCTCCCTCTGACGTGCTTCCATTCACCTTAGGAGATATGGCAGTGTTGAAGCGGGCACAGTGACGGCGAAGGTCTCCTGTTGACTCCGGATTAATTTCTGCCAGCGTGCACCTACCGCATACGCCTTCGCTTTGCCCCGCTAATGTGTACGGGTGGTGAGACCTCTTACTCGCCTTGGCTTCAACGCTTTGGATCGGTACCAGTCACCTGCCCTCGTATAGGGACGGGATGTTCGAGAACAAGTTCAACATAATTTGTATCCCGTCTCGGAGTCTGGAGACCATGACCACCTCGATGGCAGGACTGGCTAATACCACCACCGTGCGCTGCCTGTAGTTACTTACTTACAGCCCCTACGTCAGCCGCCACCCCCATTTCCTCCTGGCACTTGTGTTGGTGTCATCGTCCTTTGCAGTTCGCCCAATTTGCCAGGAGCTCGAATCTACACCTCGGCGGATTTTAGCAGGCTGCATTAAAGATCGGTTGTTATATCTTTCGCTTCTTACGACACCTTTCACCCGAATAACTCCAAGAACGGTTATCCCCTTGCTTGCGGTCCGATGCGACAACGATTTATCATTAAGTCAATGATTGGGATTTGGCTGCTGTCGCACCCTTCTGTCGACCCGTCCCGCTGTGGAATTTTCTACGCCGAGTCCCTTGACCAGCTTGTACAGGTCATTACATGATTTGAATCGTTCCCGGTTTCTCATAACGGGGTGGTCATTGCTAGGTCTCTGAGGGCTGTTGCCCTCTGCATTATATTGTCTGCGATGCTTCGACTTCTCAGGAACGGTATATTTCGCCCCTCAGCCTTCTCGCATCGTACACCGTGGAATTTCCGACTATTTGCCTCATGGTAGCTGGGATACCTTGATATTACTACCACCGCTGCTGAGAGCTTGACTCGATACTGATCGGTTATGAATGGTTCATCTGACATGGCATCATTATGTCATGAGCACGCAAATAATATATATGGCTTCATCCTTGAGCTATTGACTAGTTGAACCACGAAAGGTTAACAGCCCTTTCATCGATTTTCCGAGTCGTCCCACAGGCAGACGCATTTATCAGATCATAATTATTCGCCACGACCCTAGCTCACCCGCATCTCTGGTATACATCGCACGCCCCATCCCAAAGTTTGCCTCTCGAGATCACCAAGGTAGTAACTAGGACTCCTCATATGAACCGGACGTGTTAGCCCTTTCGCTTGAGAGTGTCGACTGAACATGGATGTCAATATTGCGGTGGGCGATCGAACCATGTTGTGAGCAAGAATTATCAAGAAAAAGAGCATCGGAATAAGATTCATCTTAACATTCATAGAAAGATATCATATACTAGTAGTGCATGTAATCTACAAGAAAACAAACGGGAGGCTCGAATCCCGCCTCAACAACTTTCAGTTTATCAAGTATGCCCTTAGAGACCTTCCACACACATAAACGAGGCGCGGGCAACAGTCTGAATTTCGGTATGTAAGAATGCTAAATCACCGTTATAAGCCCCCCCTTCCTTCAGTTTGCCCATGAAGTTAACGACTTAGCGCGTACCCGCCTTCATGTATATTCATGACAGCTCCAAAAGAGGATGCCGCGCTGTTCCGGGACCCCGCGCCAACAACAAAGGCTGCTTGCTAGAAGCCAGGCGTGGGATAAATGCATTCTCGTTTTCCTTTTCAACAAAAGGGTGAGATAATGACGATGCATCAAGATATACATCAAGAAAAGACTGCCAGGTGACAACGAGTCAACGGGACCAGCAATTGTATATGACGGTCTGTGACTGTCCGATAGCAGCGTGTGCAACCAACCAACAGGTTCCCCAATAAGCACTTGAAAATTGTGAGTACCTACCTGGATCTTCGCCCGCAATCCCTCCTCCTGGTGCAGAAGTAATGCTACCGCCTTTTGCGCCTGTATCCGTCGAGCCGGATCCTCAGCAAGAAGAACGTTCGTCTGGGCCAATACTCTCGCTGCCTGTAAATCCGAGAGAGTTCGCGAATACCCTATTTCAGCTGACTGAAGAACCATAGCCCGTTGCGTTTCTGCTATGGAGTAACTAAGCTGCGAAACAGAAGACGCTATTTGGTTCACGTTAGTCTGGACATCCTTCTCCAACGCATCCATGCGACGATTAATGGCATTTAAAGCTTCGTTCATGGTCCCAGACGCCCTCGCAAACTCGTCGTTTGCCTGCTTGGCTGAGTCCTGCATAGCGTTAGGTTGGGCATGTGCGTAACTGGCGGTCTGATTTGCATGTTCTGGCTCTAGTCGGGATCAGCCATTGGTACATATCCAGTATTGCGTTTAAAAAGTCGCAATTCTCACCCCTGGACCAGCACTGTTCATTGTTGGTGTTATCATGGCCGTGTTGACCACCAAATATGGAACCGTTCATGCCAGCGGGTGCAACATGATGAAAATTATAACTATCGCGCATGGCAGATTCGGAATGTTTGTCAACAGTGCTGTCAACGTCGCCTTGATACTTTGTGAATCACCCCAAGATCTATGCTGTGGTAAGATCGAATGACCCACCCTTGATTTCAGAAGAGGTGCCGGTACGTTGTCGAGAGTAATAGAGCTGATCCCTTCCAACGTCGTTGAAGGTACTATGCCTTAAATCCAGTTCGGAAGCAGCTCGGAATTCGTATGGCATAGTCAATATATGAATGAGGCGACAAAAGCGTCGGTCAAACAAGCGTGCTTTTTATGCTGTTGAGTGCCGAGTCAGCACGTTTCGAACACTGCCGTGAGAAGACTGCCTGGAGGACACAGTTAATTAACTGTCCAGATTCCGACGTCAAAGGTCCAAGACTTCCGGGTGGAGTAGGAAAATTTTATGGCATGAGGCTCCTCCAATGTGTCCAGCAAGCGTATAAGACAACCTATTATGGATGGTCAGGCCAAGATCAAGGACTTAGTCTTGCGTGCCACTAGCGTCGTCTGGTTTTTCTGCTGAAGGCGTTAGCATAGTGTTGGAATAGCGAAGACAAGAACCTGGTCATATGTGCCACGCGTAGTCCCTCGAGGTGTCACGGCCCGGAAAGACGTTGAGCGTGCAGTCGCGTCCTTTTTTTGGTTGGCAAAACTCGCACGAATGTCGTACGGTACCTCAAACAATTCAATAACACACCGTATCCTCTAAGGGGGTATCAGGATCTAGGGGTGTCCCGGGTAAAAATCGAAATCGCAGAAAGGGAAGGCAGCACTGACGTCTGTCGCATAAGCAGCCCTACCTTGAAGATTATCTTTGGTAGGCGCTCGAACTCATTCCTTCCTTTCATGCGTTGCCACTGTACTCCCATAGGGAAATCTCGTATAAGATATATTCATCGGACCGTCATGCATGACCCAGATACATTCCAACATATGCCACTGAAGTTTTGGTAACTTTCACGTGCCATATTTTTCGAAATGAAGATGCACTGGCAGGTGTTCATGAGCAAGAAGATTGGTCAGCGCACGTCGATAAGCGCCAGAATAATGAAACTGACACAAGAAAAACACGATGACAGAGATAATTGCATAGGACGCAGAGAAAATTTGTTGTAGTCTGACAGAACTTTCTCCAGTTGGTATTCCATATTGATCATTCACCCGACTCGGAGGAGCCTTCCAGAACCTATGCCGAGGTCTTACGGGCAATGGCAGATTGTAGAGGTTAGATTGAGGTACCACCCTTGTGATGGCGGATGCTGCATAGATGGACCGCTGGACATGCCAAGTCCGCTGGACAAATGTACACTACCGTGTGCCCAGAGCAGCCTATGAAGTATGAGAGGAGTATTTAGCAACCAAAACCTCGTTACTATGATCATGTGTGCTGAGAAACATTCGAACCGGGTTCGGAATCAAATGCAATACAGTCCAAGATGCATCGTGCAATTGTCATGCAATGCAACAATTTGAACATATTGATTCCACTTGTTTCACTGAGAAGTTGTCTTCAATTCCGTCATTCCTTTTGTCTTTTCCGTGTCCCCCTTGAACCCTGGTTCCAGCTGTCGAAATTTGGTCAGGTCCGCGACATTTGTAATGTGAAAGCACACGCCTCTCACCTTGAATAGCACGAAGTTCGTAGTTGGCACTGGGTGACAATTTGAACTTCGTGGAGCCTCCTCCACCTCCCATGTTGTCTCCCACCCCACTTTTACCTCCTGTCCCAGCTAAGAAAAAGATTAAGACTGATCAAGACTTGGTTGAGATTAATCTCACCCCGGATGTTCTGCAAAACCCTGCTGATGGTAGCATCTTCAACGATATTCCCGATCCCAGATGTTATGTCCCTGCCCCTAGATGCTACGTTGTTCCCGACCTTTAGGTCCCGAATTGAGTTAGGGATCGTCTATATGGCTGACCTTCTTCCCCATTGAGATTTATGCTCCCAACCGCACCCTCATTTCCGCCAGCACCTGAACTTCCGTTATTCCCAATGTCATTCCTTCCTCCCCCATCAGCCCTCGCTACCATTATACTGTTAGTTTTTGAAACGTACATGGAGAGAAAACTTGGGCTCACTAGTTATGTTTCCATACGTTCTCGTAGAGACGTTGTCCGAGTTAACTTTAACGTAATGAGAGTCAGTATGATTAGTGGTGGACGTATGCATATCACGGCCGACGTCATTAAAAGTACCACTGAGAGTGACATCGGTTGCGTTAAAGTGAAAAGGCATTGTATCGGTTTTGAGAGCTAGACCCTTGAACTTGAATCACGTCAGCGGCCTTTAAGCCTCCATCCACGAGGTGAAGTTTGCTTTATGAAATATGTAAATCAGCTCTGTAATCAGATTGGAGAAGACACATATGTAATTACCATTCCACTGCGAATTGGCACAAATTCAGGGAACCTAATCCACCCACTTCTGGGAGACGCTATAAAACAACTGACTATCAGTACGCCCTGCCAGATCACTCCTTATGTCTGCTTCGTATTTTCCGAAAATACGTACTCGTGTGGGACTGCTGTCATGCTGAGGCGTAGGAGTCTGGTCTATTTCTCACTTGGAGCGTTGGTGTGAGATGTCACAAGTGCAGGTGCTTAGTCTGGACTCGATGAATTGATGTTGACGAGAATCAATATTCGTTGCATATACTGGATGTATCTATCTGTATGGATGCCCAGAAGGCCGGGAGAATGCAAGGCGAAGATTTTGGAAACGAGGGCCCCGGATGTGAACCAAAGGTGAGCATCTTCAGCGTTGACAAGCAACCGGCCAGAAGTTTTATCCAGATATTGTAAAAAGCCGTCAATTGCGCTATTAGTGGCTCCCACGGCAATACTAAACGTTCAATGTCGTCCGGCGTGCCAACTTGAATTTGTGTTGATGGTGCGCCGGTGCACCACGTAACGTAACGGCTTGAGTTTTGAGAAGCTTGAGTCCGGGCTCTGCGGCAACCGTGACCCAACCATCTGAGTCTGACTGGCCGAACGGCGCCAACAACTCTAATGACACCAGTAAGCCACAGTTTTAATCTGTCTTCGGCAAATAGGTGGCTGAAATGTGACTAGGTTGACATCTCAAATAAGATTGAGCAACTCGTGAACAACGGCCTCGGAGTTTTCTACAGTAATATCCGACCCGACTTGGTAGCTCAGTCCCAGCCACGGGGGTTCTCCCTACACCATGTCGAGTCAATCAAATCCATGCAGGATAACTTGAATATGCTCGCGTTGATTGTACGCATTTCCCATCGGATTTGCTGGTTGTTAGTTCATCTTTGGGTGCAAAGCTACTTTCATGGCTGCCGTGCAGGCACAGGTCCTCGCATATTCCATTCAAAGTCACTCAACGAACTTGGAAGGCGCCATAAACGCCCTCTTCTTTTCAGGCTTGTTTCTTGACATACATGATAGCTTGCCAACTTCAGCATATCTACGCACTTTTACTCAGAAGGGCGACTTCCATCTCTCAAATCACTAATGCACTGGAGCAATACACTCCGCCGGGCGCCGATCTGTCTAGGTCCGAGTCAAAAGCTGTGGCAAACCTTCCTTCACTTTGCATTCACCTTCGGTTTCTAGAGGTCATATTTCTTCATGCCCTGATCAAGTCCTCGGCGTGGGAGAGTACTTCATCCAAGATGCAGGAAACGCAACACGCTCTCGATGATATTATCTGCCTACTGGATAAGCGCCTCCATTCCCGTGTTTATATAAACCTGCACGAATACCAGAGAACAATTGATGAGCTAGATAAGTCGAGGGCAGGAGTGAGCGTAGCAATTTCTGCTATTGCTATGTTACACACGATCGTGCTTATCGTATTGTGGGAGGGTTGTCTTACGTGAAGGATACTCAACCTACTGGTGTCTGGATCACATCATTAACAGTGGTCGGTGGAGTTTTTGTGATATTGATCGGGAAAGCATCCCCCCCTTCATAAAGGGGAAGTTTGCTATCTTGAGACTATTTATATGTTTAAAAAGGGTATTTCCAACTGTAAATAGCAAACCAATGTTAACTGTAGTGGAGATTTATAAAGGAAACGATATCTCGTTGGTCGCCACGTCAGCGACATACATGAAAAATCTGTGTTGCGTGTACGAGGTGTCAAAGTATAGAGGAAAAGGAGAAAATGCGTAATCAGGATCTTTTCAACGGGTTCGATAATTCCGAATTTCTTCGCAGATCACGACATCGAAGGGCCAGCTTCAATCTTCCGAATTACTCTCACTGCTACGAAGTTGTCAATGTCGTTTCAAGATGGCGAGAGTGAGGCATACTGAAGCCAGGATGCGAAGGTAACCGGATCCGATCCTGTACCGCGTGCCCAGAAATCACCAAGGGACGAAAGGTGATCTTCCATATCCTTGAGGGATAACTCGAGGTCAATGAGGTAAGGATGGATAAGCTTATCAGGAGCGGCGGCTACACGATCAAGGAATTCATAAAGAGACCTGCCTGCAATTGAGCAGCGTATGTTCAAGTTGTAAGCTGACGAAGGACGAAGGAGAATTACCCGAGGCCATGGTGAATGTTGGCAAGACTTGGAGAATAAGACCTAAACATCTCCCCAATTCTTTTTCTTTTTGCAACTTACTCCACAACCTCGCTACGTGTAAGGCTTTCTCCGCAAGCTTGAACGTCGGACACTCTTCAGATGGTATCTGCTTCTCGGCGACATCGATTGCTAACTGGAGATACGCGAGTCTCTCTCATGCGCTTTGAGATTGACCATTTGGTTTTAACGAGAAAAGCTTGAGTCTTGTTTTGTCGTAGCATCTGGAGATCAATGAAACACACTGACACCTGTCGCGCTGCCTGTGCCAATTGGTGAGGGTCGGGCTCAGGATTCTACACAATAGTTAATATTCATATCATTGTAAAAGGTAAAATCTTTACTTTGTTGGCTGAGCCATATCATTGTAAAAGGTAATGCATTCGCTCTATTAGGATCTTTGTGTTGCTCAGAATGGAAAGAAGGCATAGCATTAATGGCAGAGGTATATCTCTGTTTTATATTCGGCCAGATATGAAATTGATTCCACTGAGAAGCCCAGAAATCTGCTTGTTGACGCATGTGAGAAGCCATGTCTTTCAAACTATTCGTGAAGCTACCCACAAGTGAACGACCTGCAGGCGTGAACCATGAGCACCGGGAAACGTGAAACCAGATATGAAAACCCTA
>QMFE01014349.1:221-42116 GCA_003314665.1 Tricholoma sp. MG77 | reverse complement strand
AATCCAACATCTAACAGTCTTACTCAGCGCTTGAAATCCGGGATTTTATACTCAGCCGTTATTCTCCAGCAAGGGCTAATTTATGATTGACTGTGTAAATTCTGATGCGTATTTCACGAACCTTTAACCACTGAACTGATGTGCTAATCTATTGTGCACTGAGTTGATGTGAAGAGACGCATTCCTCTTTCAATAGCATACTATGTTTACCATCCCTCCACTCTTCCAACTCTAACCGCCGCAGCATCCACGTTCCTGTGCCTTCTGTATGTTGTCCAAAGACTGTTTCTTGCCGTTCATTGAAGTCGAGCGGAGATATCCAGTTGGCGAGTGCTTGATGTTGCTTGTCTGAAAATGGAGGTGGATGAGTATGTAGGCCATAGTATAATAACTTCACCTCGATCGTACCAGTAATGGTGGAGAAATAGTGTATTCAATGGTCAATCGCCTTCTACGTTGATGAAGGTGCTTGGATATTAGTGCTGTTATTAAACATGGCGAACAGAGTACATGTAGGAAAGATGAGGCAATGTAATCTTCGCCAAAACAACACCCAAGAAATACAGCAATCGCTGCCAGCGACCATTTAGTAGGACCTAGCCAAATTATATGTATACGCTCAATTGCTGGGGCAAAATCTCGACCGGCCATTGCTTTGATATGCAAGCTACTTGAGTTCTCTATCACATTCTGAGGCGAGTCATCAGGGAAGGCAGCGGTCTGATCGATTAAACTTGAATTTGACGCAAGCACTCAGATACGAGTATGTATCAACATACTTAGGTCGTGGATAAGCCATCATGCATCAAGCGCTGCGTCTTCTTGAACGAGCTGATAATCCTTGTTGGCTCTCTAGCTCTGGCATTAGAACAGAAGCCATAGTCATCAAAGTAGTCAAGGACCATCTCTCCGTGGGTGATCCTGATGCGAACGCTAGTAGAGGCTGGCACGCATGCTAAGGTTATCTGCCACGAAGCATTTATTTTAGCATGCACTATTGGCGTGGATCAGAACATGAAAACAAATGGATCGAGCTCACCTGTTCGAGTTGTGTAAAAAAACTGGAGCCTCAGGCGTAACCCAAAATCACCTCGTCCGTCTTCCCAAGCTTCCACACTTTTAGCCTGCCCACACCCACCACACTTACGCTAGTGTCCCAATCAACACCCAACACCTTCTTCCCCCCATCCCAAGCTCGAAAGCTTACAACCGCACCCTTGGTACTCCTGAGATCCCACACCCGGACCACCCTATCGTATGCACCCATCACCACCTGCAGTGATGCACTGGAGCCCTGCCCAAGGACAATGCACGAGGGCGTCGTTGAATGCTGGAACGATGCCGACACCAAGGAAGACGACGCTAGATCGTACAACGTCATGGAGGGCGCAAGTACGGCGGATCCTGACCCCAACCCAGTTGCCGCGAGGAAGAGGAAGGGTTTCTCAGTAGCGGTTGATTTGGTGGGGACGTAAGGCTTATGGATTGCAGAGATTGGAAGTGCTTGAAAATACTTACAACAGTCCGTGCACACAACTGTATCCCAAGTTCGGACCGTTGAATCAAAGCCACAGCTGACCACTGTAGAATCACTATCACCCGTACTCCCAAAGATGGCTCTCGATACTCTCCCGTATGCGACTTGAGGACCATAAGTGGGGCTTTGCGGATTGCCCTCTCGCCATCTGCTTTTCGTCCTTCGACCACCCTCGACCGGGGTATCTTCCGACGTTTCGTCACAGTGGTATCGCACAGCCCAATGAGGTGGTCCCACGAAGCCGTGAGGAGGTATGAGCTAGTGGAATTAGCCAGGACGACAGCGGAGCTTTGTAGGTGAAGTGTTGCGAGGGACTTTACGCTGGTGCGAGCGTTGGCCCGGGTGTGTGTTGCGCCTGTTGTCGTGAGATCTAGGGTAGAGATATCCAAGGTTGTGAGCTGGGTTATTTGGCCGGTGAGGTCATGCGAGACGGTGCCAACTGTTATTGTTTGACTCTCGGATGAAGTCGTTGGGGATGAAAGAAGGCAAAACGAAGTGATAGCGGCGTTGTGCAACAAAGAACCAGAGATCATATTTTTGGAATATATAAAGGAACGTATATGCCTGTGAGAGTGTTGGTTTGTGATTAGTAGCGTGGAGAAAGGGTTCGGGAGCACATACGATGCTGGTGGTGCGTTATCGATCAAAAATCACGGGCTTAATCTTGAAGACCACAGCTGAACAGCTCTGAACGGAGCTTCAAGTGATTTCGGTAGTTCGGAGAGAGAAGCGGCTCCTCTACGTTCTCAAACTCATTGATTCGTGGGTTCGACAGGATGGACTTCAAGATGCTAAACAACCTAAACGCCGTCGAGAGGAACACGTCGGCGGCGACTACTTGAAGCAGGTGGCCCTAGTAATCTAACCGATGTCATAGCAACTACAGGCAGGGACAGCGACCGTGACAGTTCCTGGAGCAATAAATGGCCCCATCGTTGTCAGCTGAGGATTAGATGTCAAAAATAACAGGGTGAATATGGGGAATAAAAGAGTACAAAAAAGAAGAGGAGTGTCGTGAGTATGGACGACGGAGAAAGAACTTCAGGAAACTGGGACCATTGTGATTGAATCTGAGAAAACAAGTTGAAATAGTGTGGGCAGTGAGTCTACAGAAAAGTAGCATTACCGTTGAAGTCATTTTATCTTGTTATGAACTTGTAGCCAGTGCATGGCGATCGGCGCTGACGACCAAGTTCTTCAAGTTCTTGCATGATTGTGTATATTTGGATTAGACGCTAGGACCAAACATTGCCAAGCGTCACGGTTAGTATTCCGTTGCGAGCGCTCGCGGTTGAGGTCATGTCGGCGGCACGAGCAGTCAAACAATTCCGGCTGAATGAACTAAAATCGCTTCCCAAACATATCCTTCGGTTCGGACCTCTCGCAACATCCGCAGAGGCAGACAACTCCGCTTCATTAAGGCTACCCAACCCATTTGTGCCTCGCCGCAATCCCGATACTGGAAGATGGGCTCCACCGAAATTTTCATTGAGGAGACAAGCGGACCTCGTTAAACGCGCCAAAGAAGCAGGCATGTTGCATCTTCTTCCTCCTAGTCCGAAATGTCCACGTCCCACTGAATCCGTCCTGCGGCCTGCTGTATCGGAAGCCCACCCGAAATTGGAAGTGAAGGAGACAAATATTGAGGGAGACAAAGATGCGCTGGACGGCTTGTGGATGGACTCTGTCGAATGGGAAGGGAAGGCAGACTTCAGACAATCAGCTGGGTGGGAAACAGGCACTCGGTTATACTCTGGTAAGAAACGGATGTTCAAGGGACACAGGTGGGAGCGTACAAAGGAAGGACGGGATATCAAGAGGAAGATATTGATGAGGGATATGGCGCGTCGCATCAAGAATTACAAGGCCGTATGCCCTGTTTCTGTTTTGAGATCTTTTGGCTTGCTCACTCCTTTGTATCACAGTACTACCATAAACGAAAACCAGATCCTCTCAAACCTTCAAGCTCTGCAAAAGCTCGAAAGCTACCCTTTTAGAACTAGTAGTAACATGTGTACGCTGGAACATATATATCAATATGGCACGAAAATTTTCCAACTCCGGTTGAATCTCAGCGGGGTGGTCACAGCAGTGACTCACTGTTGAAAGTCTCGTAACCACCTCCTTTCTCTCCTCTCTATCTCATTCATGGCCTCTCTTCGATCAGGAGCTCGAAAGCCGTACAGTGTAGGCTCTTGTCTTATACATTCAATCTCATAGTCTTATTCTTGCCATCTTAGCGGCCAGCTGGCGTAGGCGGCCAATGGTTGCATGACAAGGCTCCAACAGGACCTAGAGCTGACCTCGCGCGCTCCAAGGCCGCCGCCGCCACTGCAAGCATCGCCTCCATCAACAGCAAACTCGTCGTTTCAAATTTACATTATGAAATTACACCCAAAGACCTCAATGTGCTTTTTTTCACCTCCCAAGCCACCCCAACGACTGAGCGCTATCTCTTAATAGGCCATCTTTGGACAGATAGGCACACTTGTTCGTGATCCACTTATCAGGGTACGGCCAGCCCCGAGCTTCACCTACATGTGAAAAACCAACGTCGACCTCATTCGCTCATGCGCATTCGGTTTTTTGCGTCACTCTTTAAAGTACGATCGTAGCGGGCGCTCCTCCGGTGTCGCCATTATCGCCTTCGAGACGCCTGCCGAAGCTACGCGCGCCAAAAAGCAGTTTGATGGAATCCTCGCTAAGGGTAACGTTCTTCCCCTTCATTTCCCCCCACTGCCTAAATATCATCCTCCATATTTGCGGCGCTGTGGTTCGTCTCATACATGCTAACCCTGTTTATCATAGGACAACCCATGTCGATCGCCTACGACACGATGCCGCCTCACAATCCTCGCCGAGCAGCAAGTACGTCCTCGCTCATCAACAGAATACAAAAACCGCCCCTTTTGGACCGCCTTAGCCGTGACGACGCTCAAGGAAAGATCCCTGCTGGCCCGTTCGTGCTTTCTTTTTCTTTAATGACCCACAAATGACGTTGGTAACAGCCGAGGCGCTGGGCCAATCCGATCTCGACCATCGCGAGGAGGAGCCACCTCCCGCCCTGGACCGAAAAAGCCCAAAACTGCCGAAGAGCTGGATAAGGAGCTGGATGCTTTTATGGGTGATTCAGATGCCGCAGCACCAGTTGAAGAAGCACGACAGCCCGTGGAGACGGTGGAGCAAGACGTTGAAATGGCGTAGAGAATTGGATCTGTACACCACGGGCGCTGTATCTGTGATTAATCTATCAGGCTTCTATTATTTCTCGTGTTCTGCTCGTCCATTGTATGTAGTTGTGTTAGTTTTTTGAATCATCACGTGTTAGTTGTGATCTTCGAGTTCCAGCCTAACTTACTTAAGTACAGATACAATTACATTCAGTGCTGTTTATCTTCCCATGTTCGTTAAACATCATGCATTTATGGATGGAAAGTCACTTCCCAGAGCCTGACACATCCATCTGCACCAGCGCTAGCCAGCTTTCCTGTTTTCACACCCTCACTCTTATCATCTTCGATCCAAAGCACGGCATTCGCCCCTCCGATCTGAGCATTCAGGATAGCGATTTTCTTCATCGGGTTTGCAACACTCCAGATGTAAACGTGAGTATCGAGTGACGCAGAAGCGCAGTGTAGGGAATTCGATGTCCAAGATATACAGTTGATTCGTGCCGTATGCGTTGTCCAGCGAGAAGTCATCAGCTATAAGAAGGGTGGCAAATGTGAGACAACCTCAAAGCTACGCAAGCTCACCTTTTTCTCCTTAACATCAAACAGAACGATTCTGCCTTTTGACTGCGTAGAAGGTTATAACGGTGACCGATGGTGAAGGAAACACAGTACACTCACATCTCCAGAAGCTAAAAGTTTGCCATCCGGCGAAAATGCCAGCGCAGAAACAATGCCCGTATTCCCTTCTAAAACTCCTGTTTCTTTAAGTATCTTGCCATCCCACTCATTCAGATGGACCTTGCAGTCCTTTGAACGGCTGTGTTTCAGCCCCGCGACAACAAAAAAGGATGTATTACACACCTCGCCTCCGATGGCAATAGTAAATCCTGATGCAGCAATTGCACTGGAAGTAAACTTTGGAGTTTGTTGGAATACCTGTTGGTTGGAACGGAAGGCTTCTATGGTGTTGATCTCCATTACGAATACGGTAGAGTCCCCAGCGATGGCAAGCGACTTGGGCTGGGATGCGGTGGGAGCCGATGCTGGTCTGAGAAAAGAATTCCCATGTTAAACAACTAAAACAGGTGGTACAAGGTTTCAACACGAACAGGAATCCGCGTCCATCCCCTCCTATTTCTCGGACGCGGTCGTCGAATCCGACGGAGAATATATTGTCTTTACTTGGTGAGGCAGTTATGCCGGTGATGATATTAGTATGCCCTTCCCCCTGAACACTTGTACATTCGCCTGTAGATGAGAACGACAATACACGTCCGGTGGCGGTTCCCCCAAGGAATGTCTCGGAGTTTGTTGGTGCTAGGGCTGAGATAGCTTTTTGTGTAGCCTAGAAGGGGTTTTTTATATGAGTAAAAGCTCGATAGAAATTGAATCACAGGAAGAAGCACCGTAATGGTTCGAGTGGGTTTGTCACCTATCCTGGGATCAAAGACGTTTAAATCTCCAGAAAGCGATAGTGAGACAATGTCCTTCTCTCCACTCCAAGCATTGCCAACTTGCTGATGGCCAATATCGGTGCCTAACGTCCATGTTGTAACCGCTTTTCGAGCTTCCACATCCCCTGCACAAGAGTGAGATAAAGGTTAGGTACAGGTGGAAATTTTTTACTCACATACTTTCACGGTGCGATCTCCAGACGAAGTGGCCAGCAATCTGCTGTCAGGGCTCCATGAACAAGCCCACTACACAGGCAGGGAGTCACTATGCGGTGTCCGAGTATAATAGTAAGTACGGCCATACAATGCTGCCTTTATGCCCATTCTCAGTAAACTCTCCCAATGTGTCGCCCGTTTTGCCGTCGTAAACGAAGAGCTTCATGTCGGATCCGCCACTTGCAAATTGGTCACCAGACGGCGAGTAGCGAACATCTTGCACTATATTGGTGTGTGTGTCGATAGTCTGTTAGGGAAAATCAATACCGATCCAGTTAATTTAACGAAAGGATCAATTCTTACCCGGTTATACTTGTACGGGGCGCCTGTAAGAGTAGAGTAAGAGGATTATCATGAGAGAAGTCCAGTCACGCTCGCATACCGTGATACAGGATAATTTTATGGTCATCTGCAGCGGTAACGGCCCTAAACGGTCTTTGTTGTCGAATAGAAACAGCGTTGATGCGCTATATAACAAGTATGTACACTTGAACAACGTGTTAGTAAATGCAATTCACCTTAGTATGCCCGATAATTTCCCCACATGAATTTCCCTCTACCATGAATGCGTGTCCAAATCTTCAGTGTCAAAGCAGTCAGGGAACCACGCCGTCACTGAAGATTAGCAAACAATTCGCACTTTCCTGCAGAATCCCCCACTGCAATAAGACGCTTGTTCTCCATATCCCAGTCTATATCATTGCTATGCACACAGCGGGTGAGTTGGAATAGGGGTGTAGACCATGACACCTACATACGCCCCGAGATCGCTCGATGCTCCGCCTTCAGTACCTGATCCTCTCCGACTGTATCCCAGATTTTGACTACACCCAAGTTACGCAGCGGCTAACTAGAAATTTAACGCAACGAACCGTTTCCTTCAACATCTGCGGATGCGCAGTAATACCCAGATGGTGATATCCGCGCAACACTCGTATTCTTTGCATGTCCTGTGTATGATAGTGATAATAGAGGGTTCTGCGCCAATGTAGGCTCAACAGACGTGTCGATATATGCTGATGTATCTCACATTCAGATCGCGAAGCTATAGCAGAAGATGGGTCAACGTTTGGCGGTCCAGGTAAATATGTAGCGCACGATTATCGTCCTTCCATTCGCGTAGATAACTTTGTCTTTGCTCGCACTGAGCTTCGTATAGGTTCCTCGAGCGCTATTAGGGTTCGGAGGGAACAGACCTGTTTTCTTATATGACATTGTTCAAGAACGAGGTGTGGTGTAGCGTTGGAACGATGATCGATCTCCAACCAGCGTCACCGGACCGTCACCCGAGCCTGTGTTATTACTGCAAGTTGCAGCCCTATCATTTCATCACACAATTGGAGGCATGTGTGCCAAATCCAAACTGCGGCTTACGCTACATATAATCTCTTTCAATGACATCAAGTGTCTGGACGAAACACAGCTACTTATTCGACTCGGCGACTCGGATCCGACGGTCAGAAGTATTGGGAGAGGAGGCGGATCACGTAGTGTATCTAAACTCCAATGCTTCCTGCACTGTCATGCATCGTCCTTTGTCTCGGTCTCGCCGCTGGATTTGTCCCCTAATTCGCTAGCATCTAAATCAAACGTCCGTCGTTCCACTACAAAACCTACATTGGTCAGCGCGTCAAAAGCCTCGTCGACTTTGGGAGGAGCAGTGACCACCACCGCGACTGAGCACGAAGGATTAAATAAAGGTACGATATACTTCTGGAAGGCTTGCAGGACATCTTCTTTGGTCACTGCTTGAAATTTCGCAAGCAGATCCATTCGATAGGTTTTCGGACAATCCTTCAAGGCTTGATCTATGAACGAAACTGTAGCCTTCAAAGGTATGAGTATTAGCCTGTCGCTAGAAGTGAAGTTTCTTACAGCTCGCACAGGAGTATGGACCTCCCTTGCTGTGGTATAAACAATCTGACTCTTTGCTGCATCCAAAGTGGTTTGATCAAAGGCAATCTAACAGTTCATAAGACGGCACCAATATAGTGCTGCGAGGATTAACATACGGATCCATCAACAATACCCTTGACCACCTTCGCTGCTTCTTGAAACGCACCCATACTGTTCGAACTCTATAGATTTTTTGAAGTTGAAACCAGACAAGGGAAGCATTTCGCAATAATGACTCACACGGTATAAAGTAAAATCAAGAAGCCCTGCCTCGATGCTCAACATCATACGGGCACTATATGCCAACCCTGATCCGCGTATATAACGCTAGAACGGCCGTGTAAGGTGTGTACTCGATAGAATAGTAAATAACTTACCCATAGATAGCCTTCTGTTGCGTTCAAGACTTCAATAGCAACTCGAAGAACCGGAAAATCCGGATGTTTAAAACCTTGAATTGATTTTGTGGCATGGATGGCGTATGAGCTTTCAGTAGTTGGCAAGCCCATTATAATGGCCTAAGCATGCGAGGGCAATTAGAAATGCAATGAGGTACAATTGTTAATATCATACTTTTTTGACAGGTTGCCTACCAAGTTCACTGAGCATCTGAGAAGCAAACGGAACGGGTGATAATACGCTGGCCTGCGATACGCGTCAAATCCAAAATCGGGTAGATATACGTAGGAAATACCGGTAAGGACTGAGCAAAATATTGACCTAAAGTACTTCTGGGTTTCTTGAGCCGCAATACATTACCAGTGACAGAGAAGCGGACCCCAGAAGGATCGGTCACTATCAGGCTTTCAGGATGGTGCCTTCTTGATTAATCCCGGACTTACTGTGCTTTCGAATCTCCTCGAAGTCTGCAATTACTTCAGCTGGGGAGGCCTGCAGCTGCTTCGCTAATTTGGGAATGAAATTTGCTTTCTGAATAACGTGTCCACAGCGAGAGGTCGAGTTGTCGTCATAGATCAAATCAGCCCATAGCGAGCGCAAAACATTATAGCCATCCCGTTTCATTTCTGGCAAAGACTGCTGTATTTTTGCTACCACGATTTGCAGTCTGATGAAAGAAAATAAGTCTGTATACCCACAAAATCAATAAGGCCTACCGATCTGCATTGAATTCACTCTCGTATATCAGGTCTCTGAGCCAGGCAACGGCAGCTTCGTAGTGGGTGGTTTCAACTTTGATGCTTACGCTGACCATCTCCGGAACGGAGCCCAAGAACCCCATGCCTAATCCATAACCCACCGTTTCGTTGTCCAGCTTATTGATAACCTGTTCGTGCGATAGGTATTCACCAGAGTGCCGCTTGACTGGCAATGAGAAAAAGGCCGAAAGATATGTAGAAATATAACTGCAAGAGCATATTAACATGCCAGTGAGGGTAGGCAATTGACCTTGCAACTTACGGCCGTAATCGATTTGGAAGTTTGGCTAGGGAGAATAACACATGTACCGAAACGAAGTCAGACTATCTGTCAGTCAGCCATCACCTCCATCGCAAAGAATAACAGAAATGAGCACCTCTACATGATCATACTGCACGAAAAATGGTAAAACACTTCCATCATCCTCTATATGTCCGTCCAATTCCGTCGGATTTGTTCGTGCCATGGCATGGCTCCTGCCAATACCTCTTTCTTGAACACTCTCCACTGGTATCCATGATATAGTGTCCACATCTGGAACAGGGAATGAAGTCAAAATTTCTTGAGGGACTGGTTTGTCGTGTTCAGCTCTTGCCATTTCCAACGCCAGTTTAGCCTTCTCTAAACCATCGGGGGCGAGTGCCTTCACTTGTTGAGCGACTCGAGCCTTTTCATCCTCCTCAAGCTTTTCTGCAAGGGCAGAAGAAGGTCGTCCACAGACAACTACCGAAGGAGGGTCGATATAGTATCTAGGAAGAAAATCTGTCAGAAAGGCTGAACGGAATATTAACAAATCAAGTACTTCTGCAAAAGATTTGTCCATTGTTTACTGGACCATTGCCGTAAATCATCATATTGGTTCATTTTGTCTATAGAATCCTTCAAATAATCTCCATCTTCTGATCCGTACAGGAAGTCGGTGATGGCAGCTCGAGAAAGAGTATCCCCTTTGGCGGATTCAAGGGTACTACGCAGCTACAATAAGCAAGATATTAACGACAGGGATTTGACATGGGGAAAGGTTTATTACTTGACGCTCATTTCTGCTAAGCACCATGGCCATCCGGTCCATGTCGATACCTTCTGTGATGATCCGCTCGAGGCTAGCTTTGAGCTTCTCATTAAAATTGATCAGATATTCGGTCGGTATTGAGCTGATGTAGATTGGTAGATCGACATAGCTTGCGCAGGTGCTCTCTTCGAAATAAATGTCAGAGCTGCATAATTCATCATTGGTTCAAAAAGAAATTGACCGAGCCACAGATCACATACCAAAGAGGGGATTCTGTCTCGATGTATTCTTTATTTAATGGTGCTACAGCAGACGAAGTCAGGTAGGTGCCAAGTAGAGTTAATGCCTAGAACACATAAAGTGACAATTCAGTACGACGTTGGACACACAACCAAATAGGCGGACTTTTCTCTCCAGGAACTCATTCAGTGGAGGACCTCGAAAATTGATTATCAGTTCACCCATATCTGATGTGTAGTCAGCGAGGTTATTCAAGTTCTTGATCGTGAACCACAAACTTTCATCCTTCTCCGGAAATTCTACTATTTCTTTCAGCATAGTCTGAATAGGACCTCTCTGTGCGCTTTCAGTTTCAACAAATGGTCGTCTCCAACCTTGTGGACGAGATCCCTTGTTCTGTCCATGTGAAATAAGATTAGGCTCCACCTTCTGTTGAAGAACATTGAGCAACGAGGGTGTGCCACTGGAAAGCTTTCCAGTGACAATGAGCGATAAATTGTGGGGAACATAGTACGTGGTATGATATTGACGGACTTTGATGATGCTTTTAGTAGATTGCAAGCGCTGGAATTCCTTTCTCACTTTGTTTATGCGTTAAATTCCTAAGTGCTTCTAGTGCTCCGCCCACTTCACTATAATATGCACTACCTGGCGGGTTTATTAGGCGCCGTAACCTAAGATGGCTGGTAAGAAGTGACAGCTAGCACAAACAGAAGGTTCGATAGCAAACCGAAGATCCATTAAATCCGAAGAGGTGTTCTGTCTTCCTTGTATTTCACTATAAACCACACCGGAGTCTTGACCACTCGCATCGATATGATGAACCTACGATATCACAATATAGATCAGATGTTATCATCAAAAGTAAACGTACCTCAGTAAGAAAACTATATTGTAGGATGTAATGCGTCAACCATGATCCACAGGATAGCAAGAGCATTCATGCTAACCCAGTTTCCGTGATAGTCGGATACAAGATGTGATCAACGTAGATAGGCAACATCTGAAGAAAGCCCTGCTCTCCCGCTGTGGAGAGAGTATACGCCGTATGGTCGGTAGCAGTCCACGCGTTGGTTCCTTGCGCGAAACCACGGTTTGCGAAAAGACTCAAAGTACCCTTGTATGGGTATTGTTCTGAACCCATGAATATCAAACTCGTATCTGTCAGTAGAGCAATTGTAGGCAGAAATGCGTAGAAAGCCTACTGTTCTAATGTATGGGGACAGCCAGAATCATCAAAGACTAGAGGATGTGAATACAAAATCATGCAATGTAATCAAGAAGGCATACTTTCCGTGGCAACGACGAAGTATCCGTCTACGATCGGCGCTAAGGGAAAGAAGTTCGGATTCTTTACATTACATCTTTGACATTTGCGGACCTTCGTAGTCGAGATGCACGACGGTGAGACCTGTAATTCGGCTCCTCCATTTCGAGACAGTGACATCCGTAAAATCGAGCTTGAACCGCTGAATAAGATCAAAATTGCCAAAAGTCTCTGCAACGTTCATGGATAAGGAGCAAGGATATGAAAACGCTGGATACAGCGTTATTTGTCGGAGGATCTTGGTTCAAACCGCGGAGCTGAAGCTTTGAGGATTGGATAACACTTGAAGTCAGCCTGAGAGTATGTCATGATCGCGATTCGCGACCAATCTGCTTACGCAAGCAAAAGTCAAGGGCTAGTAATTCTAAGTACCATGCCAACGTTATGACAAACATCAGCTCGGGAGGAAAGACCCAGGTGTAAAATTCGGATAGTATAAAGTCGCCTAAGTCCGATTTGATTTGTTGCGGGCTGGGGCTGATCCCATCCACGATTCCGACAAGTAATGATCATTAGCCTGAGAGCACCAAGACAACTTCACGTAGTACTAGCAGTGAGAAACATTCACGAGCCTGAGGGCACATGAGTGAGAACACAAACATCCAAGATAAGTTATTAGATGACAATAGCTAACGCATCAGTTACATGATCATCGACGCAATCGAATTCAAAGTGAAGTGTGACTGGCAAGTAGACAGATGGCAACAAGAGCGGGGTGAGACAAGACATATGAGGAGAGGGTGAGTGGCAAGCATGACGCAACCTGGAACATGAGGTGGAATTGAGGTGGTGAATGGTGAAGATGTGACGGCCAGCTATCCATGCCTCTTCTAGACATCCGTTAACTGAGGAGGATTGCTAGATTCGTAAGTTAAAGACTTGAATATAGCAGCTCAAAGTTAAAACAGCAATTAACTTGTATAAGAGGGGATCCATACCATCTATTAGGGTGTTTCAAACATGGCCAACTCGACCCTCAACCTGTACCACAACTCGACCCCAACTCGACCCCAGTTTGACCACAGTTGGGGTTCAAGAGTTGTGGCTTCATGTTGAACGCCCAAATTTTTGTTATTTTCACTGGCAACTTCAAGCCAAACAAGAGCACTTTTCTCAAATTGCTTCTCACGCTCTAGGGATGAAATATGGCCCGAAGCAGTGAGTTGGGGCCAAGAAGTTAGGGTACCAAGTTGGGGCTGAAGTTGAGGTTTGAACTCGGGCTCAGGAGTCAAAAGCCCAACTTACAGTTCCTCAACTTCGACCTCAACTTCGACCTCAACTTCACATAATTTCCTAATTTGGAGGTCCCCAATTCACAAGTCGAGGCTTCAGTTGAGGCTCGAGTTGGGCTATTATACTTTGCACTGTCAAATTGTACAATAACTTCAAGTTGAGAGTGCAAAGTAGGTGTGTCAGAATGGTGCTGAGGAGGGTGGGCCCGGGATTTGGGGACCGATATCGATAGGCAAAATGCGTCTATGCACACTTGGTGACCTCCCATAAGTATGATGCTGAAACAGGAATTTGTCTTTACTACCTGTTGTCAGCATGATTTAGATATTCGGGGCTTGTAGGCCCTACAAATGCCCGGGGCATTCATCTCCGCCAGTAGTAGTAAGACCAAGACGGGTTTTATGAGATGCTCGCTGGATAACGAGCAGTGTTTAGCCATAGACTGCCCTGGAGAGGTGTAGGACACGCTGAAGGACTTGGATTCGTTGGTGCTAGTCAAATGTCGGTTTATTAAAAGCGGAGCTTGCTGTTTCGCCAGGGTTGGCCGCCATAGAGGAGCGTGTTATAACATCTCTGAATCATCGCCCTCCAAGTTCTTAAGATTGACTACCAATGGTACCCGAACTTGAAGTTGTAGGGAGAAAGTCGCTTCTTCAGGTTGCCTACTATAGCAGTAGCTGGAGTATTAGAGTACCGCCCAGACGCTGTGTATCATACTCCAAGTCTAGCATCATCCTTTCTTTTCCTCGTGATCATTTTTACGATCATTGGAGCTGTGCCCAAGTAATTCGACAGCATCTAAATTCAACATCCGTCGTTCCACCACAAAGCCAGCTTGGCTGAGTCCATCGAGAGTCTCATTGACCTTAGAAGGAGCAGTGACCACTACTGCAACTGATGAGGTAGGGTCAAACAGAGGCATGAGATGTTTCTGGAAAGATTGCAGGACGTCTTCCTTGGATACTGCTTGATATTTTGCAAGCAGATCCATTCGGTAGGTTTTCGTGCAACCCTTCAGGGCTTGATCTACAAACGAAACAGTAGCCTTCGAAAGGTGAGACTTGATTTAGAGTTCTAGAGACTAGATATCTTACGGCTTGTACAGCGGTAGACACTGCTTTTGCTGCGCTATAAACAATGCGACTCTTCGCAGCATCCAGAGTAGTTTGATCGAGAGCAATCTAACCGATTTTATTCAGATAGGATGAGAACATGTTGCGACAGAGTAACGTACAGATCCATTAACGATATTCTTGAGAACATTTGCTGCTTCTTGAAAGGCACTCATACTGTTTGAACTCTGTAGATTTTGCAGCCAAAACCTATCAAGGGAAGAGGGAGTTCAATGCAGTGATGGCTCACGCGGTACAGAGTGAAACTGAGAAGCCCAGCCTCGACATCCAATAACACACGGGCACTATACGCCAATCCTGATCCACGTATATAACGCTAAGATAGTTTGCGTAAGTCTTGCAATTAATGGTATGATAACAACGTACCCAGAGATAGCCTTCTGTTGCATTCAGAACTTCAATCGCAACCCGAAGAACCGGCAGTTCCGGATGATGAAAACCTTGAATTGATTTGGTGGTGTGAATAACATACGAGCTTTCGGTGGTTGGGAGTCCCATTAGAATTGCCTGAGAATGCAAGAGGAATTAGAAATAATTTAGGTATCGTTGCTGTGATGTCATGCCTTCTTGACAGGTTGCCTCCCCACCTCACTGAGGATCTCGGAATCAAAAGGAACAGGTGACAAAGTACAGGTCTGTACTACAAAGTCATATCCAACAATGGGCAGATATGCGCCATTACATACCGGTAAAAACTGCGAAAAATGTTCGTCTAACGTGCTCCTGGGTCTCTTGAGTCGTAATACATTTCCGGTGACAGAGAAACGAACCCCAGAGGGATCAGTCACTATCGGGCTTTCAAGATGGCGTCTACTTGATCAATTCAGAACTTACTGAACTTTCGAATCTCCTCAAAGTCTGCAATCACTTCAGCTGGGGAGGCCTGTAACTGCTCCGCTAATTTAGGAATGAAATTCGCCGCTTGAAGAATGTGTCCGGACCGAGAGGTCGAGTTGTCATCGTAGATCAAATCAGCCCATAATGATTGCAAGACACTATTGCCATTCCGCTTCAACTTTGGCAAAGACTGCTGTATTTTTGCTATCACAATTTGCAGTCTGGTGAAGGAAAATGAGACCGTATACGGTGTAATAAATCAACAAAGTGACTCTCACCGTTCTGCATTGAATTCACTACCGTATATCAAGTCTTTCAACCATGCGACAGCAGCTTCAAATTGTGCAGTTTCAACTTTGATGCTTATACGGACCATCTCGGTGAAGGTGCCTAGGAGTCCAAAACCTACGCTATAACCAACCGTCTCATTGTCTAGCCTATTGATGACCTGTTCGTGTGTCAAATATTCACCAGATTGTCGCTTGACTGGCAATGAAAAGAATGCTGAAAGGTATGTAGAAATGTACCTGCGAGAGCACATCAACATGAAGATAGGCGATTGATGACATGACTTACGGCCGCAATCGATTTGGAATGTTCGTCAGAGAGAATAACACATGTACCGAAACGAAGTCAGACTATCTGTCAGTCAGCCATCACCTCCATCGCAAAGGATAACAGATGAGCACCTCTACATGATCATATTGCACGAAAAATGGTAAAACACTTCCATCATCCTCTATATGTCCGCCCAATTCCGTCGGATTTGTTCGTGCTGTGGCATGGCTTCTGCCAATACCTCTTTCTTGAACACTCTCCACCGGTATCCATGATATAGTGTCCACATCTGGAACAGGGAATGAAGTCAAAATTTCTTGAGGGACTGGTTTGTCGTGTTCAGCTCTTGCCATTTCCAACGCCAGTTTAGCCTTCTCTAAACCATCGGGGGCGAGTGTCTTCACTTGTTGAGCGACTCGAGCCTTTTCATCCTCCTCAAGCTTTTCTGCAAGGGCAGAGGAAGGTCGTCCACAGACAACCACCGACAGAGGGTCGATATAGTATCTAAGAAAATCCCTCCGTAAGCAGGGACAGAATACTCGGAGCAAATTACCTCTGTAAAAGATTTGTCCACTGTTTGCTGGACCATTGCCGCAACTCCATATACCACTTTATCATGTCCATTGAATCTTTCAGATTAGACCCATCTTCTGTACCGTACAGGACATCAGTGATAACAGCACGAAAAAGGTTACCCCCTTTGGCAGATTCAAGGCTGCTACGCAGCTATGACAGGTAACATATTAACGAACGGGATATAACCTGGGGATTTTATTACCTGACGTTCATTCCTATCAAGCACTGTGGCCATCCGGTCCATGTCAATACCTTCTTTGATGATCCTCTCAAAGCTGGCTCTGAGTTTCTCGTTAAAATTGACCAGATGTTCGACGGGTACCGACCCAATGTAGATCGGCAAATTGACATAGTTTACTCCAGTCGTCTGTCCGAAATAGATGTAGGAGCTACATATATTTATCAGTTTGGCTCAACAACTGACACAGAACTCATACCAAAGAGGAGATTCTATTTCAGTATATTCCTTGTTTAAAGGCGCTATGGCAGATGATGTCATGTAGGTGCTGAGCAGATCTAGCGCCTAGAATACAAATGATGAACTCGGCATAGGAAAGGACTAGACAGACGGACTTTTCTTTCTAGGAACTCATTCGGCGGAGGGCCTTGAAAGCTAATTACTAGCTCGCCCATACCTGGCAGCACAGTCAGTGAGGGAGGTATTTCTTGATCGCGAGTCACAAACTTTCATCCTTCTCCGGAAATTCTACTATCTCTTTCGCGGTCTGAATAGGAGCTTTCTGCGCGCTTTGAGTTTCGACAAATGGTTGTCTCCAACCTTGTGGACGAGATCCCTTGTTCTGTCCATGTGAAATAAGACTAGGCTCCACCTTCTGTTGAAGAACGTCGAGCAGCGAGAACGTGCCATCGGAAAGTTTTCCAGTGACAATGAGTGACAGATTGTGGGGAACGTAGTACGTGGAATGATATTGTCGAACTTTGATGGTGCTTTATTAGATCACAAGCACCGGCACCATGGCATTCCTTACTCACTTTGTTCAGGTGTCAAATTCCTGAGGGCATCCATTAGTCCGCCCGTCTCACTACGATACGCACTACCCGATGGATTAACTAATCGCCTTAGTCTAGCCTTGTTGGTTAGTAGTAATATCTGGTCGGTGCAAAATATTCGAAAACCAACCGGAGATCCATTAAATCCGAAGAGGTATTTTCTCGCCCCTGCATTTCACTATAAACTACACCGGAGTCTTTGCCTTTTGCATCAATATGATGAACCTAGGACCATATCGATAGCTATTAACAAAGACTAAATGTTATCATCAAGCAACGACGTACCTCGGTTATGAAGCTAGATTATACGATATAACGTGTCAATCGTGATAAAGATAAAAGCAAGGGCAAGCGCTAGCCTAGCTTTCGTGAGGGTCGGGTATAAGATGTGATCGATGTAGATAGGTAACATCTGAAGAAAGCCCTGTTCTCCTGCAGTGGATATGGTATATGCTGTATGGTCGATGGAAGTCCAAGCGTTGGTGCCTTGCGCGAAATTACGATTTGCGGCCAGATCCAGTATACCTTTGTAAGGATATTGTTCGGAACCCATAAATACCAGACTTGGACCGTCAATCCGGTGGTTGTAGGCATAGATGAACAAGAGGCCTACTGTTCTAATGTATGAGGACAGCCAGAATCATCAAAGACTATTTCAAAACATGAATTCAAAGTCATGCATTGGAATCCACAGACTTACTTTCTGTGGCCAGGACGAAATACCCATCCACCATGGGTGCTAAAAGAAGGGAGATCAAGCTCGTTTACATGTATCCACGACAGTTTACTAACATTCATAGTCTAGATGCACAACACTAAGGCCTGTAGCTCGGCTCCTCCATTTCGAGACCGCTACATCTGTAAAATCAAGCTTGAATCGCCGAACAAGATCGAAGTTCCCAAATTTCTCTGGTGTAACCATATGTGAGGCGTAAGGACGATGTGGAAATCTAGCTCGGTACTGTTCCAAAATCCTTGTTCGAAACAAGGGTTGAAGCACTGAAGGTAGGATCTTTACAGTCTGAGCACCTCGAACTGTAATTAGTAAAGTCATAAGCTCGAACCTGGGAGACGCGGTCACATGATGGTGCCGTCACGGTTGACATTCACAACCCTGAGCTTCGTTCCGACAATGCATACATACTTATGACTTGCGGTTCTTACCTAAGTATCCTCCTCCAACGCTCACAATAAGACTATTTTAGCAAAACACAACCAACAAGTCACAACATTTCCCGTTTGGTGCATATGTCTGGACTCGGACCTTGACTTCTAGTAAGTTGCACTCATCGCAAAGCCTCCTACATCCGGCGTGAGCATCGCATAGGGGCTGGTTGCTTGCTTGAATCAAGAGATGTTGACATGAATAACTGATCACATCCATCAGACAAAGCGTATCAAGCGGGTATCAGCATCGAAACCAAAATTGACTTACGGCACAGGTAGCAATGGTGGTTGAACGTTGAACGTCGAAGTAGAGAACTTGGGTGATGTATTTTTGGAACAATGTTAGCATTGCCTGACGCAATAGCTTTTGTGAACACAATTCAAGTAAAGCTAAGTAAAGATATCAATGGAAATGGTCATGAAAGGTCGTGAAAGGTATGGGAGGTCATTGACAAAAGTGGAACAGGGTGGGAGGTCAAGCGGAGGGATTTGGGACGAAGAAAGATATAGAGCAATGAGGTATTTCCGATATTGAATGCGAGAACTGGGCTTCCACGAGATTTATGGGAACAAGGATCAAAGGAGTGGGAGGTGAACGGGACATCGATACTGAACTCAAAAAATGGATTGGAAGGTCGTCTATTTGGTTGTCGTTAATGCAAGAACCTTCTCTCGTAGAACGGATGGGTAACTGTTCATGAGATGTGCCAAGGACCGGAGATCCTCTTGGTCCAACAGGGCAATCGTGACTTTGGGCTGTAAAAGAGAGTATTAGGCCATGTTTGTGTAAGCTACACTAGAATCTACGCACCGCTCCTTTAATGCCGAACGATTTGACAACCTTGAATCTGCAAAACGACACACCGCTCAGCAAACCTTAAAGCATCGAATAGAAGTAAAATACCCACAATTTATCACCAAGCTGTTGCTTCTGTACCTGAGGCGATTTATCCATCAGGCCATCAATAAACTCATCTGTCGCCTGCATGACAATGGCATCGGCCTTCGGAAGCGGCAGGCCCGTGGGGGTTGCCGATGACGCCATCCGAATAATCTCTGAAGCAGGCAACTTCGCCAGCGAAGCTACCGTATGTGTAGCCATCGCACCACCAGGTGTCTCTGGTAACGGTGATGACGCTGCCGACGGACCTCTAGACGACAGGTCTGGCGTCTTAGGAGAGTCCTCAACTCTCGGCGCAGCAGTCTTCTTTCCCTGAGGAGTGACAGGCACTTGCGAGGTTGCATCAGTGGGCAAAGCAGTCTTCGGCGCCTCCTCGTCCGCCTCCTCGCTATCCAATACCATCTTCGCGTCTGTGAGCTTCGCACGCAGAACTTCGATGTTGAAAAGGCACATTGCGCGCTCACGCTTCGGGAGGCTCATCAGAAGGTCGGTGAGCTCCGACTGGCGTATGGATTCGAACTTGCTCACGGAAGCCATCATACGTTCGCGTTCTGATGCAGGCGGGACGGAGCCGGAGGGCGATGATGTGCGTGGTGGGGTGGATAGCGAGGCGCTGACAGAGATGGGCGTGGATGGGTGTTCAGGTGCGCTTGCCGTAGCGTTTGCATTGGGGTCGAGGAGACTAGAGTCCTGCGAAGCGGCCGGCGACGGCGACTTCGATCGCGAGGGACAAATGGGAGGTCTGAGCGACTTTCTCAGCACATAAACCTGGTCCTTAAGTTTTGCCTGATCCTCGATGCCTGCCATTACCTCGCTAAGGGATAGAGCGACGAGTGACTCGACGATCCCATCCACCTCCGCGTCGGGGATGATGTCCATAGACTTAACCCGGCGACACAACTCCCCAGTTAATACTTCTTTCCGCACCACAGGGGACAACCCTGCTAGGTCATCATAGCGCATGGACATATTAAGCGTACCAGCAAGGGCCGCCTGGGAGTTTTATAAGTCCGCTGTCGATAAGCAATGGGAAAGCATACGTTGTAGTAACTACCGGATCCTCTTCTTGCTCGGTCAGGTCTTTCATAATGACTTGGGATTGGTGAACCCAATGAAGACGACCCATGGCGAGGGCTCTGCCAACCAGGATAGCTATCACCGCCTTCACTAGCGGTAGGACTTGTAGCGCCACTGGCGCTCCTTGGGTGACCATTATGACCGAAACGTTGTGCCAGCTTTTCTTGCCTCAATTGTTTCGGCTCGTGTAAGCGCACAACAATTTGTTTGCTTCCTAATTGCACCCCATTCATAGCATGCATTGCAGTGGAAGCTGCATCAAGGGTTTTAGTATCATGGTTACATAAATTTTAATAAATCTTGATCACCTTGATCGGTTGCCTGGAAAGATACGAAGCCAAACCCACGACTTTCGCCAGCTTCATTGCGCATGACACGAGCGCTATGTGCGTGTCAACAGGTTGTATGTTTAATCACGAAACGAGTCATACCTGACGATCTGACCAAACTAAAAAGAGACGTTGAATAACGAGTGAAATTAGCAACACGAAATGATTCCTACCTGTCGGAAGTGAGTAAAGAGACCGTTTGAATCAATGTCCGGGTCAAGGTTCTGAGGAACCATCAGACTTGGATCAACTAGGTGTCGGGAAACTAACTTTACAAAACAAGTTGCAAGGATCGATCAGACCACTGTGGCTGGCTGAGCCAGGGCCTGTTATCGGTGCCAGCTGAACCTGTTGGCCAGGCCCATGCACAAATGAAGCTACAGGTTGTAACGGTGACCTTCCGGAATATGGGCTGCCGCGGGGAGGAGAATACTACAAAATACGAAGAGTATGAATATCAAGAAATTATCAAAAATGGTACAGTAATAAACCTGGGTAGGATAAGGTGGATACACCGATCCTGAAGGAATAAAAGTAGGTGCATTTGTGTTGAAGTCGGCAACAGTCCCGCTCGTTCGCCGAGGTTGATACACTTGGACCGCAATGTTCTGGCCCTCGACTTCTGCACAATGTAAAGCTTCCTCAGCTGCACGTGCATCATCCTCGTTCCAGAATTCAACGATGCCAGTATCGGGTCCGAAATGGGTCTGCGTTCGTGCAGAGGCAAGGGCTCCGAAGGGTCGGAACAGATCGTAGAGTTGAGAATCGGCGAAACCTGATATAAGATGCTTCACAAGTCGTGGAAGGGCAGATGGCGGTGGCAGCGGTGTTGGCGGGCTGGTGGGTGGATATGGTGACAGTACCAAAGGCACGGGTGGCGTAAGGCCAGGTAAAGGGCGTGATTGAAGGGTGGCAAGTGCCTTTTCAGCTAAGTGAAAGTATTTGGTGTTACATTTTCGCGCGATGCAAAGTATGTCGCGACGGAAAACATAACTCACCCTTCTCCAGGAATTTGAATTCGATCGTACCAAACAGCAGATTGTTGGATTCGTCGCGTGGGATTTTAGGTCTGAATGGACCACAGGTTACGAATGCAAGGGCGAGATTTTCATCAGAAACATAAGGAGGAATGTTTGAAATGTATAAAAGAGGTTCGTGAAGGTAAGGGTGAGGATGAGGGCCCTCGTGGTCTTGAGGTGGAGGAATGAAGTCTGGATCCATCTTGATTATCGAGAGACGGTGAGAACTGACAAAGACGTTAAGTGGAAGACAGAAACGAAAACGTTAAGAATCCAGCCCCAACCGGATCTTCTGGCCCTGACCAGTTGGTGTTGAGAGCAAGTACAAAAAACTAGTCGCTTACATAACACTGTATAGACGACACGCCGCAGGTGGCGTACTACAAGGTGGCATACATTTAAGTTGTATACATCTCATCACTCTATCGCCAAATGTATTGCTTTTCAACATCTCCTCTCCATCCGTGCAATCATCGATCATTTATCGATTTCAAAATGTTCGATTGGATTGTGGCCAGTGTGGCGTGCAGATATCCCATAGGATGTGTGGTGGTCACTCCTATCTAAAGCGGCATCTAAGAAAGGCTAATCAGGACGAGGTGCCTCAACAATACGTAGTGTGGCTCACTTGTATCATATCTAGGAGCGCGGCCGAGAAATCTCTTCTAGCGTAACAAGTTTACTGACGTCAACTGTCAATTTCACTCTAGTTTGGAGATGGTGCCAAACTTACTGGATGACGGCTGCCATACCGGCGCACAGCGCGGCGGTGGGCTTTGGATGATTGTCTGAAGGTGCATATCGTCAGCAACAAGCCTCCACCGTCGAAAGATGTTCTAACCGTTTACTTGGGGTACTGATGAAATCCGTCAGATAGTCACGCAGCGTAACGGTCGTTGCGAAAATCGTGCTAGAGATCGCGATTGGTCAGTGGCCATCCGGTACGATGCATGACTAGTACATACGAAGGAATCTTCTTCACAGAACTCAACATATCTAAAACGTCTAGCCGTCGCAACGTGAAGGAAGTATTGTCGGAGGAGGCCGTGTTTATTAGTTCCAATCCAGCCACAGAGTACACGAATAACTCTGGTGTCCTGTTTGAACTTGGCGTTGGGGGCGTTACGGGGGCACACGCAGCAAGGGACACGAAAAGTATAATCGAGAACGCCAGGAAGAGAGACCGACAGTGATACATTTTGGAGTCCTGCCTAAGCGTGCGTTTAAGACAAGAGGTGGATCGAATGATGAGGATCCCCTAACCACTTTTAAGGCCTTTTGTACAGTCTCCTGTCATAAAGCCCGTAGGCCTAACTTTTCTGCGGAAGAAACCATAGTGAATCGCAGCACCAAAAGATTCTGGTGGCCGCGGCTTTCTACCGGCGAAAAGTGAGAGGTACCTTGGAGGCTCTCTTCTACACAGGAAGTAATCAGACCATCAGAAAGTTATAGGCACCTGCCTCACTCTGAATGCAGATAGTGGGGTTTCCATTACTCAATCAGTAGCTCCGCGGATGCATGAACCGTCTTTTGCCGTTTGCCGTTGCTGGTATTGAGGTCATCCGATAAGAAGACGGGAAACCTTTTGCAACTTCAGCTTCCGTTGCCCTGTGACAATTGTCTGTAGTCTTCCCTCAAAAAAACAAGTATTAATTGCTAAGAGCATCAACAGATAACTTTACATGTCCTCAAGTGTCGTCTTCAACACTCGCTTCAACATAATTCTTCAAAGGATATTTTCGCAGGGCTTCCGCCTCCGATGCGAGCAACGACGCTTTCATTCCAGCCCTTTTGACTTTCATAACGGATTCAGGGACTGGCACCGCGGTATCTATGAGCGTAGAAGGTACCTGGACAAAGAACATCACTATTGCATGCCTAAAGAATAGAAGTGTGCCATGCTCACCTCATCACGGAATGGCGTGAACATGGGTGTAGACGGGACCCCTAACCCAATCTCTCCCTTACCATCCACAAATGCCGTGATCTGGGATTTCGCGGGCGTCCTCGGCACTTCGTCCTGCCACTGTTTCGCCGCAGGCACAGGTGGAGGTGCCATATCTGCGTCGCGATAAGGAACAATTTTGGAGCTCGAGGCCGCAGTAGATGCGGAAGACGAAGAGCCAGAACTAGAGGCAACTCTTTTTGATCGCCCAGCCTGTCTTAATGTCGTCCCGGCAAGCTTCTTCACCTCGGGAACATTCTCTTTGATCCTGTTTTTACGTGTGCCAAAGTCTGTCCAAGCATTTTGGGAGGTATCCACCACCACCTCTGATGACTCGGGGCCAGTGGAATCCATGAAAACCTGGAGACGGGCGTTGGCAGCCGGTCGGGCGGTTGAGGAAGCAAGGGGCTGGGGTTGGCCGGTGGAAGAAGTGGTACCGGACGATGAAGCCAGTGCGGACGTCGCAAACACGGGTCTCGGAGGCACAGGGGCCGCAGCAGGGCTTTGGGCAGGAAGGATATTGGACATCATGCGTTTCTGGAACTCACTGTACCTGGCCTGTAGATGCTCCAGGGGTGAAGCTCTCCTTGCTATACCGAGGGTATATGTCTCATCAGCGTCTTTTCGCCTGAACCATTCGTCAGTTACTGTTAGGAGGGAAGGTTAATATGAATCACTTACCATCCGTCTCGTTCCAGAACAGCGGCATATTCTTCATAGAGCAAAGCAAAATTCGTGCCTATTTCATTGGCAATCAGGAATTTGTATATGATGGTCGGCTTCTCCACAAAGCTGGCATAAAGTAGCCATAGCTTAAGATATTTCAATTCTCCCCGCCACCTGCCACTCCTATCATCTTTCAAAACTCTGGTGGCCTCCTCCAAAAGCTCAATGAGCCCGGACTCTACACTTGGGCCTTGAGGATAATTTTCGATCGTCCAGTACACCAACCGGCAGTAGGCATCTAGAGGGTCACCGTCTTCATCATCCAACGCCAGTTCCACGTTTATACGAAGTCGATTTCGAGAAGCTAAAAGCTTCGCCTCTTTCTTAGCGTGTGGTGTAGACAAGATGGTAGAAAGCGCAGTGACACGACGGCCAGTGACGAGAGGTTGAATATTTTCCTTTGCCGCCTCGAGGACATCACAGTCCACGATAATGGGCCCGTTATCCAAGAAAACATCGTATTCAGTTGCCATTCTGAGGGTGTGGAGAGTATGATAGTCCAGTACGAAGGCTGAAGCGAACGATCCTGGGGCCTGTTTTGTCTTTGTTGAACACCCGGACGAAATCACGTGACCGCGATATAGAAAAGTCCCATTACTCGGAGCTTCCTCCTTCAGTCTGGAACGCGAACTCGAACAGCAAATGCAAATATCCACGGCTACGCCCTAAAATTACACCGATGTCAAATTCGAGCGATCATTTCAACTTTCGAATGTATGTCCCGCCGGCTGAGCGGTCTCATCGGAAACCCACGTTACAAGTCCTAACCTTACGAATGATTTTTTGTCAACAGGAGGTTGATTCGCCAATTATTAGGGGCTCTCAATTTACCAACCAAATGATCTCCGCTCCGATTCGGTGCGAGAACTTGAAGGAAGCAACGCATGTGAACAATTTAGAAAGAATGGAAGGAGTAACGTCAATACCCAAATATATATTCCGATTCAAAACGTATGAAATAAAAAGGGACCTGGAGCCTTCCATTTTTCATCGTGCCCATCATGTTACACCCCCGCATCTTGGTATTGTTCGTCAATTTTATCGTGCATGTATCATACGCAGCCCCTGCACCGGCGTTTATCTTCCCTTCGACCTCCCTTATCGACCCGGTTACTAACGACGCAAACGGTCCGTTTCGAAATCCCGTTTCTGAAATGATCTCCCAGCCAATTCAAGGAGCCCCGGGTGCTACTACCCTCGGCCCACAGAACTCTGCCTTGGAGCGGCAAAATCCGGATTTGTTTGCCCCGCCGAAAACAGACCATGGCCAGGTCCCTAATGTGAAGTGGCCATTCGCTCTCAGTCATAATCGGATAAGTGCAGGCGGTTGGGCCCGTGAGCAAAACAGTACGCCGATACAGATAATCGTATTCAGAGTCATCCTTAAAATTACACATGGGTAGTCAATGCATTGCCTATCGCAACTGCTTTGGCAGGTGACGTGCATATTCCGATAGTTATCCTGAATTGCTGACTGTTCTTTATTTCTAGGAGTCAATATGCGTCTCAAGGCTGGCGCCATCCGGTGAGTGAACTGAGTATGCGTTAAATGATGTAACAACCATTGATGGATGTCCGATAGTGAAATGCACTGGCACAATACCGCTGAGGTTTGTATCTTGCGCTCTAGTTCCTGCCTATATTGTTGACGGCTCCTTCATAGTGGGCTTATATGTTGAAAGTAAATTATAATTGCCCGCTCCACACCGGTGCTTATCAAGCTTCACCAGGGAGATGTTAGGATAAGTACGGTGACACCTGAAGGTGAGGTGTTTGTTGGAGATGTGGTGAGTAGCTCTAAATTCGTTGCTCCTTACGTTATATAGCGATGACTTGCGCTTAGAGCCAAGGAGACCTGTGGTATTTTCCTGCCGGTAACCCACATTCCATTCAAGCAAAGAACACAACGAAAGATGGTGCAGAGTTCCTCCTTATTTTCGACTCTGGCACTTTTTCAGAGGATGCCACATTTCTTCTTACCGATTGGCTTGCGCATGTCCCAAAAGAAGTTTTGGCCAAAAATTTCGGTGTCCAGGATTTGAGCATTTTTGAACATATCCCTGAAAAAGAGCTATATATGTTTCCCTGTAAGTTGTGGAACTCCCCCTCATTATTCTGACATCCATAGTGTGTCAGCGTCACCTCCACCTACAGATGTCGAAAATGATAAGGTCATTCCCAACAACACTCCAAATCCATATACGTTCCCCCTCTCCAAGGTTAATGCAACAACAACACCTGGCGGGAGTGTGAAAGTAGTAGATTCAAGGACTTTCAAGGTGGCTGAAAAAGTAAGCGCCGTTGAGGTTGAAGTGGAAGTCGGAGGCATGAGGTAAGCAGTCCTTTCAACTAAAGAGTGTTGCTCATATTTTTATTCAGGGAATTGCATGTGGGTCCAGTGATGTATTTCATGAATCAATGTAATTGGATCTAATAGTGGCATCCAACCCAACCAGAGTGGAGTTTTTTCATGCAAGTAATCCCATTACAGGTATTCGCATCTAACGTAGCCCCAAAATAGCTCTGGCCAAGCACGTATGACGTTGTTCGCGTCGTCAGCAAATGCCCAGACCTTCGATTTTGTAGTAAGACCTTCCTTCTGTACATGATGATTTCCAACTATGATTTCATCAAGGCTGGTGACGTTGGTTACGTTCCTCCTTCGTTCGGTTTGTTCTCAATGCTTGAAGGTTAAGAGCAGTTACTCACTGCAGCTTTGTAGGACATTACGTGGAGAACACGGGAAATACGAAGCTTAAATTCCTCGAGGTTTTCGCATCAGGCATGTTTCTATGGAAGACGTTACCTAGATTCTTTCTCATTTTCCAAACGCTTTATAGGCTTGTTCCAGGACATCTCCTTAGCTCAATGGCTCGCATTGACGCCCCCGTCACTTGTCAAGGTGCATCTCGGATTCTCAGACAGGATGATAGCCAGGCTTAGCAGAAATAAGCTGGAAGTAGTCTAATCTCACGCAACGATACTGTACTTCGTTCCCTAACGATAGAAGGATCCTAGGTACAAATGCCATCCCAAGTGACCAACCAGGGACGTCCGTTCAGAATGTCCGATCCCAAGTTCTTAGTAATGAAACTACCGCACCGTCGGGATTCCAGGTGTCAAATTACGTCTATAGGCAACGCACTCTACGTCTTACGTACGCCTTGTCATTGAACGAACATGCTCATTAGGAGTATAAATATAGCGTCTCAACTGTCGATAAAGTTCAAATGCTTGTCATGCTGATCTTGTGCTGGCGTCATAAAGTACGGTCGTGGACGGAAATACATATGCAAATGAAGGACACGGAAAAGTAGAACATAACGATACTACAACTCGACATGTTCGTGGTTCCTGGCCTCACACGACATATCTAAAATCGGTCGCCTGAAAAACAACCGTCAGCTTTAACCCTCCGCACTGTTATTGAACATACTTTATCTGCCAACTCATGGGTGTCAACCTTACTGTCTGGAGTAGTCTTTCCGTACAGTCTATCGCGTCTTGCATTATCCCTCCGATAAGATATCTACGTGATAATAAGAAGAATGATCGCAACCGATTCCAACGAAATTACCGTAAGAATAATAGCGCAGGCGGCGCCAAGGAACTCTAGGGCCATCGAGACTAACATATCACAGATCAGTCAAATGCATGAAGATAATACCATCACCTAGAAAACCCACCTGCAAATCCTTTGCTGCAGAGTGACCAAGTAAGAAGAGAGGAATTAGATTATCAAAGCGAAGATGCTTACATATAACGTGGCCCTTCAAGCTGTGGGTAAATATGTGATCCGAGCACACTCCCGCACTGTCCTATAGCCATGAACATAGGAATGCCAGTTGCTTTCTTCGTCTCTGATCCGAGATTATGCACAACTAAGGTGAAAATGTTAAGAATGTTATGGAGATAACTTGAAACATACACCAGGCGATGACAAGACCTATGCTCGTATAGGTCCCACTTGTGATGCAAAACGTTGCAAAATAGCGAGCGTGATTATTTGTATGCACAGTGAGTAATATTCTGTGAGATGACACATACTGATAAGTTATGAGAATATAATAAGCACTGAAGACCTACAGGTATCCAACTGCGCCAATAAGGCAAGAAATGACAACACATATTCCTCGACTTTGAAGCCTATCCGAAGTGTAAGAGAACATGCAGAGAACGACAGCAGCAACAGCATATGGCGGAACGGTATATAGTTGAGCTATGGCGTTCGCTGCACATCTATTGTCAGGCCATCACCTTGACCAAATTCAAAGTCGTGCTTACTGTGACCGAAGGTCTTAATAATAGTTGGCAGAAATGCGGAGATGGAGGCTAAAGCGCAATTCAACCCAAAATAGATGACGCCGCCAACATAAACCTGGTGGAAATAATATCAGTACAAAATCCGAAGCTAACTTGCAGCCACTCACCCTCCAATCACGCAGTGCCATAAATATATGATCTGGAAAAGTGATGATGGCTCGAGAGTTACCCATTAAATCAGACATAAGGTTTACCTTTCTGCACGACAGCACCAATATCACCGCTAGTAGACCGATTCATTCTATCTAAGGCAATTTCACGTTCACGTTCAGTGAGAAAAGTCGTCGATTCCGGGCGGTTTGGGAGTAAGAATAGGGTCAGGATTCCTAAAAAAACTGCTGGTATGCCCTGAGAAATAGTTCAACTCTAGATTTCTTCTAATATGTCGGGGCTCCTGACCTCGATGATAAATAACAATCTCCAGTTGGATACCGAGGAATGAACATGCTGAACCCCGAATGCAATAAGGCCACCAAAAGCACCAGCAACCGCTGCGAAACCGAACCAATATGCCATCTGCAAAAGAATTAATAAAAGACAATCTGACATCACGTCACGATCACTAACCCGGAGACCCATTTCAGCCTTAGTGTAAAATAAAGCTGGGAAGGCGACTTGTCACACATATCAGAACGTTGGGAAAAGCTGACATACAAAAATACAATGGAATCGCTGGACCAAACCCGCCTTCAAAGACACCTAAGCACACCCGTGCAACAAGTAAACCACCAAAGTTAGTACCCGTTGACTGGGTAATGATCAGAGTGATGCACGATGAGGTCACGGTTCATGACCCTTACCATCAGGGTAGAAGTAAGTCCCCAGCCACCAGCCGCACAAGCCATCCATATGCGTGGGGGAAAGAGCTTCGATATGATGGTGGCCGGAATTTGGCATAGAATCTGATACGAGATCCTTAGAATGGAGAGATGATGGTTATAGGTCACTTACGTATGAGAAAAAGAACGCAGAGTTAATCCAATCAAACAGCCGACCACTGGCGTCGCCTCCAAGAATATCTTCTGGTAGCCCTTGCAACCGTGCGTTTCCCAGGTTCGTACGATCGAGGTCTAGAAAGAAAGGATTAGCAGATTTCTGCACGGTAAACCACTGAACCGACATGCGAAGAGGTATAATAGACAAGTAATGGGGAGGATCCGATTATCCAGCTTCCGGACCAGCCTCCTCTCCTCGATGACCCTCTCAGAGTCGGTGGGTTGAGCATCTGACTCTGGGGTAGCCTCGAGCTTTTCATCCAATTCATCAGTCATCTTTGGGTCGTAGTTCGTTTGGGCAGGCATGGACAAAGAACCAAGGGAGGCAGCAAATTAAACAACAATCCGAAGAGATGCGTGCTCTCGGTTCTTCCACGGTTACTGAGATTATTTAAAGAACTCACCAGCGTATATTTGATCTCCGGCTCCCTGGGCCTCACCTGAAAAAGTAGGTCGGAAATTGTCCCTGTGATCATCTCACGGACGATATACAAAGCATAGGCAGAGGAGAACTTGGAACCCGGGCCTTCGCTTTATGAAGCAGTGTTTGTGACAGGAGGCATAGTATCATCGCTTAATATAACAGGTCCTACATTAGGGGAGCTCAAAGTTGCCATTTTGGCATTTTCTGGCATTTGGCGTAACGGTTGGTCACCGATCAGGTCACAAGGTGGTCACATCGTTGAACGTTGACAATCAAGCTTCCCCAGGCCGCCCGCTGGAACTAGAAACCCTCAGCATCCCAGTTTACCACAGATCCTTCCTTTCCGCCTGAGTCCTGAGCCTGAAGGTCCCTGACTGCATGACAAGTCCACTAGCCCCGAACACGAAGCCTGCTGGGATTGGGTATCATATACACGTCAGCGCGCGTCAGCAGTGGATGCCAATGGTAGGCTTCGCGCCTCTATAGTCAAATCCAACACTCCCCAACTGGCATCCTGACAGGCCCTGTTCTCAAGTCCCGCCTTCCCTCTGGCTCTCTGATGTGTGCCCCCCTGGTTCTACCATAGCCCGATTATTTCAGTGGATATCACTAGGAGGGACCGACGATGCCCGGGGTGGGTTTTAGCAACAGGCAAGAATGATGAAGGGCATATGAGATTACAGCCAATGGGTAGAGCTGGGTGGCACCTCGAGCAAACATTGACACGACGACGCGACGACGTGATCGAGCCTCGCAATGATCATCAGTCTTGGACTCTTAGTTCTGCCTTATTCTTTCTACTTCTTCCTTCTACACATAGCATATGTTCTCGGTAAGAAAAATATATTACTATTATTAGAGATTAAAAAGAGTACCAGCAAACAAGCCTACTGGCAAGACTTGCTTGCCACTGAGAAGTCCGTGGATTGATGACTAAGGTCACCCCGTAGTCACGGCGTGAGCTGCCAAATGCCAAATGCCAAAACGGCAGCTCAGCGCTCAACTTTGAGCTCCCCTATTATATTTTTGGATCTGATCAATGACATCTGATCATGGGTACATATACATTGCCGGTTTATGTAAGTATGTAGTGAATTGTATTTCTCGAATGGTGACCTATGGTGACTCGTCTTCAAGTTATTGTTATGATGAGCTACTAGAGAATGTTGCCATCCGGAGTTCTCCTGATAGTCTGGTTCAGGAGTCTCTGTGCATGGGCTACCACCTGTGGTCCAACTCTGGCTTGAGCTCCTTGTTGACTCCTCATATTTGAATGCCCTCGATGTATTGCTTGGAAAAGTATCACTTTTAGGCCGGCGACGAACTAATTGCAATGGCCATGGAGACTGTCCCTACGCGTATCAGATTACTAGCATCGCTCTTATGTAAGTCACAGATCATCGGATTGTGACAATCTACGAACCTAAATTCTGGGTTGGCTCAAGGTTGGCTCTCGAGTGACAGTACTGATGTGGGGCTTCCCGATCGATGGGTCATCTGTCCTACATCGCGAGCTTTCTCCAGCTCTCTCTCTCAAAGAGGCTTTACATGGCTTTTTCTGCTTCTGTCAACCTTTTCCCGCATGCTAAACCTATTATCGGTCAGGCAGGCGAGGTGATCCGTGGCCACGGGCCAGTGGTATGTTCAATTCCAGGCTTGACGATTTCTACCAAAGTTGACCATAGGCGAACTGAAAAGCATCCATTTTTGTAATGCATATTAATATGGAGCTGGCAATGGAAAATCTCCTTCACAGATCAGGATCATTTTCATGGGAATAGGAATCGGTATACAGACGAACCCATCCTAATTCCATAGATCCAGACGACCGGAAGGTCCACCGAAGAACTCCTTGCATAGTAACTTAGTAAGTCGGTTCGTGATGCCAGATATGTCCTGTTGGGGCTAACTGGATTGGACACGGTGTTTGCGAGTTGGTTATAGGTTTAAAAAAAATGCAGCTTCAAGGGATATGTCGGTGATAGTTGTCTCACGGTTGCAATTATGTTCACCATGCATAGACTCTCCGGAGCCTGACGATACGTTAGGAGTTAAGAAAACCCCCGCTCTTCCGGCCCTGGCTGGAGTGGGAGCACTGAACCATCAGATGCCATCCGTATCTTGTAGGTTTAGACCCGGAGTTGGTTTGGCACAAGCACGTCGCCAACTAATACTGTGATTATCATGCAAGAATGTGAAAACCTAGGTTTTAAGTAAATGTCCAGTGTCGTGTGAATGGCGATGATAGAAGCAGAGCTTTACTTCTCTTTATGGACAGCATTCTGTGAAAGGGAGTTACTCCGAGTCTTGTTCGATGGCCGCATCACCTAGCAGTTTCATCAACTTGAACAGGGTTGTTCTGCTGGTGTTCTGCCAGTAGCCTGCCAGTGCTTTACTAGTATATTATAATATTAGGCTCAGCGGGCCAGTTCATCGGAAGTGGTCCCACGTGATCACTACGCCATAGCACGCAATTGTCTGAGTTTGGAAGGGTAGAAATAGTCCAAGTCGAAGACGAGTGCAATACGATGTTTCCCGAGACGTTCTCCCCCGAGCATACTAAAATGTCTCAAGACCACCGTTTTCCGCTGTCTCAAACCCTTCTACGGACTTCGAAGCCTCTTAATGAGGCCTTGGGATGTTCAAGATCCGCTCAACGTCGGTTTCTTCCTAGGATTTGGGTGAACCCGTATCGAAATGCTACGGTCGTATCCACGAGCTTCTTGATGCGATTCCGTTTGGATCGTTGAAGTCACGTGTGTTTTGAGGTCGCCAATTCGTGACAGGTCAACTGGTCATCTGCCCCGGCTCGTCGGATACATCATCGCTCCATCGCACTAGCGAAGTACAGAAGAGCCTCAGGTTCGCCATTGTTCAGGTTGCTCACATTCGCCTCTCTCACCCAAGGGTATTCTTTCGTGGTCATATCGCTAAGGGATTTGAGGACCATCTAGCTTGGCCTGGTACAGTTCTAAGCCTGCATCAACCCTGACCCTTCGTGGCCCTGGACTACTATTGTTCCGAATCCGAAATCATTTGACACATGGTGGCTGGCCATTCGCCGGGGTAATGTTTGGGGTGCTTGCGGTGTTCGAACTAGAGATTTTGGGCAGATACCGGAGCGGGTCTTCATGCACATGATTTGTACGTGTTATTAGGTTACGATTTTGATATAAAATCCTTGTTTTGCGCTCCCCCTCCGTTCTCACACCAGCCGCCTGCCTCCGCCGTTTGAAATCCTCAAACATGTCGTCCTCATCATCTTCATCGCATTCATCCTCTGATTCAGTTTTCGACCCCTCAGAGTCGCGATCTGGGTCTCCCTCGTCCGTGGGATCGTCCTGTCAGAGCTTCTCTGACATTCCCCCATCGCATCGTCCAAAGACTTGGGTTTATGCCCCAATGATCACGGCTGATACCCTGAAAATTGTCTTTGAGAGATATGCTCAAGGAGAATCTTTAGGGTTGTACCTTTCTGCTGGGAAGCCGCAGTCCGCGCTGGCCTTCGCTGATTGGGATAAGCAGAACATTTTTGACCATCAGAACAAAACACAAGTTGACCTTTATGTCTCCTCTTTCTCTGAACGCAAAATGTATGATCCGGAATCTAACAGTGTAAGTTTATGTCCAGTGCCAACGATCCTTCTTCAATTGCTTATTGCCCCTGCTAGCCTGTTATTTCTACTGACCCGAAAATCGCTGAACATCTCCTCATGATCTCCCGAGCTTCTCTTCAAGTTGTTATATCCGTTGTCGTTGACCACGGGGACTTTATCTTCTACGTCGTCGAACAACCCACATTTGTCTTCCCTCCACTCTCTGGCACCCCAAGTTTCAGTATCTATGGTAATGTTCTCAGCAAAGGAAATGTACCCACGCTAGAAGAATGGCGCACTCTGTGGTCCGCCTGGGATTTAATCACGTTGAAGATGATCCCTCAAGAGATGCTTCACCAAAAGCCCATTGATCTCCGCCACAAATGTTTGTTCTACATCGGCCACATTCCAACGTATGTGATCGTTGTATTCCTCATGCTGACGGCCTGGTTTCATTATTTTTCGTTCGTTTGAAAGGTTCTTGGACATGTTACTCCATAAAGCGATTGGAGGTGGACCAAGTGAACCCAAGCGCTTCTGGAACATTTTTGAGGTAGACTCCTATGCATTGAACCTTATATAATTCGGCTCTAACCCTTATCGACATAGCGTGGTATCGATCCTCATGTCGACGATCCAGACCATTGTCACGTTCGTTAAATCTCGTCTGCTGGCCATTCATCGGGCCTGATGATTTGCCCCTCTTTTTCAGAACCACTCTGATGTCCCTGAAGCAGACGAAGACTGGCCAACGTTAACGTCTATTATTACATTCCGTGACTGTGTTCGTGCTCGGCTAATGCAATTATACGAAGACTTGCGCACTGGAAAGCGAGCATATACAAGGACCATTGCCCGAACTCTTGTCATGACTCACGAACATGAAGGTTTTCATGTCGAGGTATTTTCCCTTACTCCACCATTTTCTTGCAAGTTGATTTGGCCTTAACAGACTCTCCTCTATATGCTTATCCAGCGGGCAGGATCGGGTACCCTCCCTCCCCCAGGGTTCGCGTCGCCTCCTTGGGAAGTACTCGCACAGCAGTGGAACGCCGTTCCTGCGCCTTCGAACAATACCATGACACTAGGACCCGCGTCGGTTACCCTCGGTCACGAGGATTGCGAGGGCGAGGACAAGCTCGACGGTATCGCGGAAGACGTTGACGGCCATGTATTTGGCTGGGACAACGAGAGCCCGGAGCGGAAGGTCGATATCTGTGCATACCGCATGGAGTGGCGCCCAGTGAGCAACCGTGAGTTTGAGACTTTCTGGAGGGCTGAGGGCAAAGAGAACTCGGGAATGCCCGGTAGTTGGGTGGAGCAGGATGGTGAGATAAAGGTATGTTTGTTCTTTCCCTTTCTCGTCCGACATTTCACAAGCTTGGTTGCTTCCCAGGTCCGAACAATGTATGGGCCTGTTTCGATGGATATCGCACAGCATTGGCCTGTGCTTACATCGTACGATCATCTTGTGATGTATGCGAAGTCAAAAGGAGGACGACTGCCTACTGAACCTGAGTTGCGGCTTTTCCTCGATACTTACGAAGTTGGATTTGAGGGTGGTGCGAATTCTGGGTTTAGGAATTGGCACCCTGTCCCGTCAGTTACAACTTTCTTTTTTTTATCTTGCAGAATAGTGTTTAACGAATCTGCGACAGGGCGACTACAGGGCTTGACGAGTTCGGGGGGAAAGGCTCCAACGGTGGGGTCTGGGAATGGACATCCACACTTTTCGATACCCATGAGGGCCTGTCGCCTACGAATCTGTTTACTGGGTTTGTTTTTTTACATTGTTTTCAGTGACGCTGGGCTGACACCCACCGCTTCCAAGTTACTCAACTGATTTCTTTGATTCAAAACATCACGTCGCTGTAGGTCTCCTATCGCTCCTACGCGCTTCCGTCCGTAATTTACGATTCTTTTTCTCTAGCTGGGAGCATCGTACGCGACCATTCCCCGCCTTGCCACTCGACGGACAGTGAGGAATTTCTATCAGCACAACTATCCTTACCCCTGGGTTGGCGGCCGTGTTGTGTACGATTTATGACGGATCAATAATAAAAAATCAATGCTCACTGATATCTTCTGCGTATTGTGTACCCATTATTTTGTAAATTGTGATCCTTCTGTACAATGTTAATCGTAAACTGATTTTACGCGTCCATGATGCCAAATTCAAAACGATATAGATAGGCCCTCGAGGACACACCCGAGTCTCACGGGGAAAATATAAGAATATTTGACTCCAAGTTGGCCAATTATCGTTTAAAGTTGAGAACCCGGGAACATGGAGTCCTCGTAATATTAAGTTGTCCCAGTAGTCGTGGGACACTAGAGACAAACATGGGATAGAGTCAAGTCACTACTATGTTGGTGCCAACTTGAAGTTGGTACGATGTTTTGGATAATGAAATGGCGCGATTATGCCAGTGGTTGGCATCGGTACATTTGCGCATCGAATGAACCATTGTCCACGTTCAGGAACGTTCGAAGGTCCCAGATCGCTTGTCAACTGTGTATAAACCAATGCGAACGAGTCGGATCCAACTTTTATGTTTCAGAGATCGACTCGGAAATCAGAGCCCCGCTTACGGTCCCGCCATAATTTCTTTTTTGGGGTCTATTAGTATATACTGACCGTCATTTACTTACCTATCTAGTCCGGGTCAGCCACATGTTCAAGTCAAGAGGAGGCGTGACTTGAGGCGTCTATCACAGTGATTGATAATGGTGGGATTATGGCATGATCTGAACAACATTCTGCTTCTTCTGGCAGGACAACTTGGCGTGCTGGTCACCACAGTATGTACTGCTGCGCGTGTGTAAAGATTGGCCAAATAAGTGGCGTGTTTTCCTTGCTCGGAGCCAGATCGATCACGTGGGGTGCTAAAAATTTGCGAAGTGACCTGATTTCTCAAAAAACTTCCACACCATAAAATCGCACGACATTCGTTTACTCTCTCTGCACTCCTCTTCCCCTTTCCTCTAACATTACAACTTTGTGAGTCTTCTCATTCTGTTCTACTGTGTTGATGAAAATACCTTCTGCAATCAATACACTGACGTGCATTCTTATTCTTGCACAATGGGGTGGTATTCCTTTGGGAGCCATTCAAGTCTCTGATTCTTGTTCTTCGTTACAAATGTCGGGAACTGTTCTAACTCTTCTATAGCCAGTTACCGCAATGGCTATTGAACATTCTCCGCAACTAAAAGATGGTCGCATTGGCAGCCGTATTGAGGCCTACTCCAAGTTTTGGCACCAAGACCCCAACTCTGAGCAAGAAGTTGACACCCAGAACCGTCTCTCCAGCTACACTGACGTAATTAACGGTGAGCCAGCAGAAAAATATCTTCGTGCATTCTGTAACCGTTAAACATTACCATTTACTTCCCACAGGCTATTATGATGGCGCAACACAAATGTACGAATTTGGCTGGGCAAGATCTTTCCACTTCTCCCGTTTCTACAAGGGTGAAGCCTTCCTCGCTTCCCTTGCCAGGCATGAACACTACCTTGCCTCGATGATGAACCTTCGTGCTGGCATGCGTGTTCTTGACGTCGGCTGCGGTGTCGGAGGCCCAGCTCGCGAGATCGCCCAGTTCACTGACGCCCAAATTATCGGGCTGAACAACAATCAATATCAGACTAACCGCGCGATGAAATATACTGCTGATGCAGGATTGGATAACGTCACTTTCGTCAAGGGTGATTTCATGCATTTGGCGGAGACGTTTGGCGAGAATTATTTTGATGCTGGTGGGTGGATTCTGCTTTATTTTCTTCGGGTTGTTCTGAATATATCTTCAGTGTATGCTATTGAAGCTACTGTTCATGCTCCTTCATGGGAAGGCGTATATGGCGAGATCTTCAAGGTTCTCAAGCCCGGGGGAGTTGTTAGTTCCCTATGTTTTGGACTATTGTAGAAATCCTAACGCATTTTTCCTCAGTTCGGTGTCTACGAATGGTGTATGACGGATATCTGGGACCCTTCCATTCCTGAACACAAAGCTCTTGCCCATCAAATAGAGCTCGGAAATGGTATCCCTGAGATGCGACCCCTTTCCCAGGCACGTGAGGCCCTCAAAAAAGTTGGATTCCAGATCGAATTCGAGGAGGATTTGGCGGAGCGACCTGATCCAATTCCATGGTATTACCCGCTTGAAGGTGATATCTCCAAGGCTCAGACATTCTGGGATTATTTGACGGTGTGGCGGATGAGCTGGAGTGGGCAGCTTATTAGCCATAACTTCCTGCGTATTATGGAATTTTTTGGTATGCTTCCGAAAGGCACGTTTGAGGTCGGTGAATCATTAAAGATATCTGGCGAGTCGATGGTCAAGGGTGGTCAGACAAAGGTTAGTGTTTCAAGGTCCTCTATCCGATGTGGTCTTGTATGCTGACTGTTACTCATAGCTTTTCACACCTATGTGGCTTGCAATCAATAGGAAACCATTAAACTAAAACTGTTAACTTTATTTTGTACTTTATATGTGACGCATATTATATATACCCTAATTATCGCAAGTAGTCACAGGTAGACCACTCTGGGATTGTATATTCCAATCAAAAGAATCCTTACCGCCTGAAATCCGCGGCAACTGCCGTAAAATGTGGAAAACCTTGGATGGTGCCTTGTTGTGAATGTAATGTCGAGCGATCCCCGGGTACAAAAACCTCGGCTTCCTAAAGCTTACACCGACCAGCAGCTGACATATCTAAAGAGGTAGAATCTTTCTATATGGCCTAGATTCACTTGTTTGACTCCAGACCATCCAATCCTCAAAGCCATCTCCCGGAGTTCGAGCGAAGATCTCAAGGCCATATAAGGGGTGATGCAAAAAAATTTGCCCTAGAGCGTGCCTCGGATTACATTGCACGTTTCGGGCTACCGGATGAGTACGTCGGTGTGGAGGAATCGGAGTCTAGGTTTCGTGAGGTTTGTTGCATGTATGGTTTATCTTGCGAGAAACCCACTCTGACGCTTCGGATTCACAGCAAATATATAATTGGTTCAAGAATACAATAGGAAGAACTAGAAGGAAATTAGATGGTCGACCAAGGTCAGGAAAAAAATCTGCCGAGAAGGGTACGTGAATCATTTCGTCGATTGAATGATATCAGTTAAATTCAAAGCCATCACCTTAGGAGACACTGTGACAAATGCACATCATGATCAGACTGATCTCACGGCATGGAATCCTGCAGCTTCAGTAACCTCGCCCGTTAATCCTTATCCTGAACCCAGCTCTAATCCTGTGAACCCAATCACCACAACCCAGTCGGTTGTTGCCTCCGTCCAGTATGCAACACTGCAGAATAATGCAGCGATTTCGCCCATACACCCAAGGCCCACATCTCACACTGTTAATCATGGCTTGAATCCGACTATCATTAACCAATCCACCCTCCGAGAAGCCTTTCTCCAAGGCATTGACTCGTCTACCCTTGCCGGAATGATTCAAACCTTTGTCATTTCTTGCCCATCTCCAATGCCGCTCACACCTGTGATAGAGGCGCTCTTCGAGGCAATCTCCACAGACTCGAACCAGAACCCTTTCAGCAAAGATCCGCATGCTTATCTCCGCCGATTCTTCGACGCGTCGACGTACTTTCCCCCTTCCGTCGCCCACGCAGGCGTGTCAGGCCCCCTAGCCGGTCCTCGCGCCCTGCAAATGCAAATAAGAAAATTCTCCACCTGGATTCCGCATGCAGCAGCACGGCCTTCGGCAACCGCTGCACAGTCAGGACCCTGCTCATCCATCACTGATGAGATGCAGCGGATAGCAGGGGATCGCCAGCGGCGGAAAGACCACATCCAGTGGGCTCGCATCCATGCAGCAGCCCTTGAGCTTGGGTTGCTCGGGATGGGCCACGCAGGCGACACGGACAACAGCGGGTATGCGTATGCGATGGGGCGTGCTTTCTCGGAGATGATGGCGAGAGATGCAGTGTGGGAAGCAGACGAGGTGGAGTGGGTGGCTGGGATCTGTGTGCTGCGAGCCGTTATCCGGACCGCTATGCGTGGTGACCGCCGACAGAGGAACGAGTATGACGAGCTGTTGAGAACGTATGAGAGGAGGTGGAAAGAGATTAAAGATGAAGCAAGGCAAGCCCTTGTGACAGTAGGTTGTCGTCCATCTGATTAACGCGGGTGCTGATTACATGCATAGGATGTACTGCTTGCTGCAAAGGAGGACCTCGCAAGACTAGACGAATCTCTGATATAACTATCTCATTTAACCGTATCTGTCGTGCATTGCTGTGGATGATCTTGTATCTGCTTTACTGCTTACTGTTATCGATATTGTCAACCACTGTAACCTGTTTTTAGCTTTTCTGTCTGCCATTATTTCACAACTCGTTTCCCTACATGCTTGGTCCTGACAAACGCTCTCCATTGTCAAACGAACACAACACACACTTTCCCATGGATTAGCCCCTTCGCAACCAAGTCTAGTAGAGGCTCTGGAACAACGGACTTCCTGCATTCGCTCTGGGGTGAAGTTGTAACTTGATACAACGGTGTCTGTGAGGATAGGCAGCTGCAGCCTGGCCATCGTGCTAGAACACGGCCGTGCACAACACGTACGTCTTGATGACATTTTCTTTGAAGTAACAGCAAGCTGAGGAAAGCAAAAGGCGTAAACAAGCCGACCCGACTAGGTCCAATATTAGAACAGAGCCTCAGGTGCTCAGACCCCACTATGACCGCGCATTACGCGCCCAGACATCTTTATCGCCACATCACTCTGGACTTGCGCCACTCCATATGAAACAAGGAAGGCAGGAATCCCGAGGAACCCGCGACGGTCCTGCTGCCTATGTCTTGCGGCGAACTATGGGTTTCAAGGGCAATTCGGTCTATGTAGAATATTTGGACCAGATTGTGGCCATTCGTACATTCATGCTTCGGAACGATGGATGAGCAGCTAGAGCCGATCATGCGTTGTCTGGGAGCTGTCGAGACCGCAAGTAGAAATCCTTGGGCTGGTCTTGCGACTTTACCTTCCATCTCAGACTCGGAGAAGCTGATTTCTCTCTAGTCCCTATTCCAAGGCTAAAAATTTCTGTGAGTGACCACAATTCACTGCATTGGCATAATTTATACTATTCCTTGGACTGCTACGAATAACCCAGGTGTGCAACAGCGCTCGAATCTCAAATCCGCTCGCGCTTTTAGGAGTAAGTCCTGATATCCAGTATGCAAAAGGACCCACTTCCTGAATCCTGATAGTCAACTTCTCAGCAGATTGAGTTCGCAAATCGATCGTTATCAAATGTTAGCAAGCTTGAAGTTATTCTTCGATGTTGTGGCCAAGCCGCTTAGCTACCCTGTTAGTAACGAAGTGCATTGGGCTCATCCGGGATAACGTCAACATTTCAAGATAGCATGACAACGATATTCCGACGACACCTTTATAGAAGGTGCGGGTCTGGCAGGAGCGCGCTATGCCCATTTCTGTTAAGGCAGTGAAATGCGGTCTCCAGCTCGTAAAAAGGTATTGACAACGCGGAAACAGACTCCGAGATCATAAGAGTGCGCGACTATCACTTAACGACATTCAATGCAGGTGAAAGGCAAGGCTGAGGCGAACTCAACTGTGGTCATAGCCTGTGGGAAGACCTTGTGCTTACCATTGAATAATTGGTACAACTCATGCTGATCAGTAAAACTCTATTTGCGTTGTTGCGTCTGGATCACTTACCTGCCGTAGTATGATGTGTTTCAAGTAATCATGTCATTGAATCTTCTTTTCATGTCGTGTCGAATCACCATGATGTTGTCACGCTGGAAGAACGTTGATTGAACGCGAATGGTCGAGGTCGTCCAACTTGAACTTGATAACGCGATGAGTACTAAGTTGCCAGTCTGCACGTACTACCTAGTGGTAGTACTCTAGAGATGACCACCACACAAATTGGCATCACTTCCGCCCCACAAACCCAACGCTTCTGACAACCATCCCCGAAGCACGCCCTTCTTATCGATCTCAGTGCATTTGAAGACTTCCCGTTAGGCGAGGAACC